>OX376699.1:21495457-21686989 GCA_947389925.1 Coelopa pilipes | reverse complement strand
GAAATATTCACGAATAATAGCGATGAAATCCGGCTAAAATCCTACTGCCTAAGTTTTCCGTAAAAACCGCCGTACATCACGGCCTCAATTCCTCAGTCTGAGGAACTGTATTCAGCGACTTCAGTTGCACGACTCAACCTCGCTTCACTTGATTTCAGGAACCTGGGTGTCCGGGATTAAAGCAGTGACACTTTGATTCCTTCTGATTTTTGGCGATGTATATGCCGAAGCTATATACAAATTTTCGATGTCCATCCTAATTGTAATCCAAAGTTGTAAGCGTTAACATACTGATTATTCCGAGTCAAACATTGTTCGACCAAATTTCTTTCGAAGATTTTCATTATGGTTTAAATGCAATGCAATTAGAGTTCATAAATTTCTGATGCAAAAAGGCGAGGTTATAGAGTGATGAATACACTTATGTATTTGTAGAGTCAAATTATTTTGTGGTTTTTTTGTTGGATTCTATAGTTGCATTCTATAGTTAAGGTGCTTTATAGATATTATATATTTTTTATTTGTGCTCGTTTAGATTGATCAATTAGATAAAAAATATTTTTCAGATTTGTTTCAAATAGTTATATTCGAAATTTAATTCTTCACTTAATATCAAATAGCATTCTCGTCATCAATTATATCATAATAAAATGGTTATAGTGTTTAATTTAGTGAATTTAAAAAAAAAGTATCTGTCTGCTGGAATCTATTCGATATGTTTTAGCGATAGTTATTTGGATCATCTGATCCGAATGAAGCTAAATTGATGGTTGCTTTTCATTACATATGAGAAAACTACAGTTTTCCATGTGGAGCTGAAACGTGCCGGGACCCATCGATTGAAAACTAGTCAGCTAATCGAAGTTTCGATTGATATTTGAAAACGGATATTGAATTTATACATTCGTTCATAATTCACAATCCTGAGTCCTGACGTCAAAAATATTGATGAAAACCCCTTTCCCTTAATTTTCCCGCAGGCTGCAGACATCGGCTCGCAAGTGACGAAAGTTTGCTATTACTACTGCTATTGTGCGTGCCCAAGCCTCCCGGAATCCGTCTGCCTAAGAACGTTTGCCGAAGCGAAGAACAATCAAATTTCAAGCGCCACCACACAAATTAGATTTCTAGTGTGACTTTATTATTTCGTGGCTGCCTCTCCGACTGCCCTCGACGCAAATCGACTGAGAACTCCATCGTCCACAACACCATCACCGAGCGCGACTCTGCCAGCAACCACCAAAGTGTCAGCAGCAGCGCGGACAGGGGACATTTGCACAGTTGGGAACGCGTGGCGCCCTGAAGTGGGAGGAAAGGGACGGAACGGCAACGACGGCACGACGGTGCATGGGTGCCAAGGCTGAGTTGGAGCAGCGATTCAGGCAGGACCAGCAGCAGACATTCTCCGCCACGACGACGACTGCCACGAGAGTATATTCGCGCTTCGAGGCCGTTGAGGGGCAGGTGCAGCGAGGCCGGGCTGGCAGTGCAATCGATTTAGCGATAGGGAAAGGGACGCGCTTCGTGGGGGGCGTCGGCACAACCGGTGCGGTCGTAGCGAGGGGATCTGTCAGTGTTGCTTGCAATGCACCAGGGCTAGAGGAGAAGGCAGAAACACCCACAGCACCACCAAGAATAAGGCCGGGGCCAGTGAGCAGGAGCTTAGTAGAGGGTCCGGCGGGGGGAGAGCGCCGAGACAGTGAAAGACGTGGCAGCGTGAGCGGAGTCAAAGACGGCGACGGACAGAGCCCAGCCAGTCCAGGTGTAATTTTGGTCGGAGGCGCCGCGGGTGAGGTCGGTGTGTGCGGGAGTCCTGTCGGAGGCGCCCGTCAAAGGCCAGCGAGCTTGTCCACCGTCTTCTCCAAGTTCATCGATGGTATGCCAGCCACCATGTTCTCGAAATTTAAAAGCAGCGGGGGCTCGACTGCTCCTCAAAACCCCATCGAGACGAACCCGATCGCGCAATTTTTCGAAATTGGGAAGCAAGTGGCCAGCGCCGGGCCGGAACTGGTTTGGAAAATACACGATGCCTATAGAAAGGCCGACGGAAAGGTAATTCAGCCAGCCATCCTTCCACCAGTTCGATCCTAATGCGTCTCGTTTCAGGAATGCTCCATATTTATATTCGAGAAGAAAATAGCAGAGAAGCTTCATAAGCCGAGGCGCAAGGAAACTGTAACCGAAATCCTCAGGGCTTCGGTGAAACAGCTGGAGCGTTTTCGCCATCCTAAGGTGAGAGGAGCAGTTCAGCCTACCTTTTCTAGTCCCCACTGTCGCTGTTTCTTCCGCAGATATTGCAGATTGTGCATGCAGTGGAGGAGTGCTCCGAAACCTTGGCGTTCGCAGCTGAGCCTGTTCTGGGCAGTCTGGCTAACATCCTAGCCTATCATGTAAGTTACAACAACCTTGCTATTGTTATGCGCCCCTAGAGCCTCTTCGGTCTCCTTCCTCGCTCTGTCCACCGACTACAGGGGTGGAACGTGGTGATAGGCTACGAGCACCCTTTGTAATCGGGTTCGCACGACCCGATACATTAGATACAGATGTGTGGAATTTTAGCACTAGTGAAGAAGGTGGCTAGAAAGGACTCAAACATGTCTCCCAACAGGAATCGACGAACTTCGGAGCTCCATTCGGACCAACCAACGCCGGTGCAATGCAGCAGATGCCGCCGCAGGCTCCCCAGCGACCACCGCACGCCAAGGAGTATTACTTTCTGGATATCGAGCTGAAGTATGGAATCCTACAGGTATGACTGGCTTCCAATTTGGTACTCGTGTGGTTCCTTGCACAGGTAACCGATGCACGTTCCACCTCTTCATACGCAGCTCACGGAGGCCCTAGCCTATTTGCACTATTCGGGACACGTTCTGCATCGCAATCTGTGCCCGTCGTCCGTGCTGGTCACCAAAAGGGGGACTTGGAAGCTGGCCGGGTTAGAGTTTCTGGGTAAGGAGGCACCGTAGAACCGTAGAATAGCGAGTAAAATGTTATGTTTGCAGAAAGACTAAACGAGACTGACCTCACCGACTCAATTATCTGCCAACCGTGGAGTACGAGGGTGTCCAAAATGGCGCAGCCTAGTTTGGACTTCACGGGTGAGTACAATTGCAGTCACCGCTCTCCGGGTCGATCCTCTGTACCGTTTCTCATTGCAGCACCGGAATCGCAGTTGCAATCCACGTGCAGCATCTTGAGCGACATGTTCTCGCTAGGCATGGTCATCTGCGCCATATTTAACCACGGTCGGCCACTGATCCAGGCCGGAAACTCATCCTCCCACTACCTGAAGCAGCTCGAGACGGTGAGTGCTGTGGACTCCCGCTGAGGTGTTTGCTCAGAGTCGCAGTCGTTATCCCCCACAAGCACTTGTTAGTGATTTCCGATTTACGACTCACTTTCCTCTTTCTCTCTTTTCCCTCTTACTCCATACTTGCTTTAGCTGGAGGACACAGTGCACGGCATGATCTCCCGTGTGCCCGTCCCTCTGCAGGAGGCTGCCACCCGACTCGTCAGTCGCGACCCCACGGCCCGGCCGACGGCCCAACTTCTTCAGTTGATTAAGTACTTCAGGTGAGTAGCTACGTACACCTGGACGGTGGCGCTGCCGACGTCACTTGCCCCTGCCCCGGGTATTTCAACCCTAGAGTCCCGTTTGTGGTGACGACGGCGTTAAAGCTGTTGCTAGTGTCGAGTTGCTAGGTTCATCCTGTTGCCGTTTCATCTTCCGGTAATGGAATTGTAGTTCCGGCTCGTTCTTTGTTTCTTTGTTTGTGTCACTTTGATTTCAGAACCACGCAAACCCACCTCCCATTGCCCACTCTTCTGTATCGATTTTTCGTTTCACTTTCCTCCGCGTGCTCGTGAGGCGGAGTCGTAGCTTTTAACCACGACTCGTGGTGGCTCTCTGGACCTCTCGAGAATTCGTTTTCCTGGAAACTCTCGCACACGCAGCACTTCAGTCAGGAAGTGTTGCTTGACGCCTCCGAGCGGTTGGGCGGTGCCGTTTGGTAGTTCGGTTTGGATTATGGATAGAGGTGATCAGGGGATTGATCGTGTGGCTCACGTCACCCGACCATCTAACCTACTTTATTTTATTTCTTCTTCATAACTCAATGGCGCTCCTCCAGTGACCCCGCCGTGAACGCGCTTAAGTTCTTGGATGTGATAAACATGAAGGACCCCTCACAGAAGTCGCATTTCTACAGGACGACGCTGAAGGAAGTAATCCACAACATTCCAAGGGTGAGCAGCGCTCCACGTGGATCGTGACCTCCCTGCGCCGTCCCCATGCTCAGCATTGGGACTTTAATCTCAAACGATTCAATTCCAACCCTCAATCCTTCCAGAAACTATGGTGGCAGCACGTCTGGCCCGTGCTGCAGGCGGAGATGCACGCGGGCGAGGTGCTGGCGGCGGTGCTGCAACCGGTCATGCTGTTGGTACAGGAGTCTACTCCGGAGGAGTACGAGTCAATAATATTCCCCACTCTCAGGTGAGATCATCCCCAATTCCTACGATATATAGTGTCAGAATATCACGCCTGTAGCCCAGTATTAGAGCCCTGTATTAGAGGCGTGTTGCCAGAAAAGGGGATTTTGAGAGTTTCCCTGCTCGAACTCACACCTCCCAAACTTTTCCAGGGTCGTATTTGCCTCACACAAGACCATTCAGGCCACAGTCACCCTACTCGAGAATCTCCACCAGATCATTGAGAAGACGCCTGCAGACGAGGTCACAACCGACGTGATGCCCCTGCTCTTCAACTCGTTCGAGAGCTCCACTATCCAGGTGCAGGTGAGTGCGGTTCCGTACGGGTTTTGGGAAAATACGTGGGCGTGGATGTGGATGTGGACTGTACCCAGACACAATGGTGGCGAAGTTCGAAACTTGTCATGAGCAACGGATGCTGAAGTCCATAGCGAAGGGTTCAGTGTGGGGCTGACAAACAGGACAAACTATAATGGTCAGTGGCAGTGCAAGCTTTCGCTTCCTGTGCATGCGAACAATTAGCATGACTCGGAGACGTGCTAATTGGCTGCTAAATGTTTCTGTCGTCGGGAATCCGCCGGACCTTAACTTCTAGCTCCATGTGACACGAACGGGCGAAGTCGTTCTGATATAGAAGTAAAGACCCAAGTTCAGCTCGAGGATACTCGAAATGGAATTGAGAAAACACATCCGTTTGGGACTTTATATTGTTTAACTAATAGCATCGGATGCCTTCGGCGAGAAGGGAGCCACGCCAGTGTCCAACTGCGATCTCCGTGATTATTGTTTCTTCTCAGGGTGCTGCGCTGATCGCGGTCGCAAATGTGTACGGGAACATTGACGAGGCCTCCATTCGGCGCATGGTTATGCCCAAGGTGAAAATGGTATTCGAGAAGAACTTCAACGACGTGAAGATCGTGACGAATGTCCTCACATGCATCGAGAAGATCCTCGAGAAACTGGACAAGGCCCAGGTAAGCGACAGCGTCGCATTTCCGGTTGCAATCGGCCTATTCCAACCCGCCCCCTTTTCACCATTAAGGTCATGGACGATGTCATTCCGCTGCTGTGGGATGTGCGCCTGTCCGATCCTGATATAATCCTGCGCATTGTCAGTAAGTATTGCAACTTTGATCGGCTTCGCCTCCTTCCCCATCCGATTGACCTTGACGCTCGCCGTGTTTGAACCTCCTCCAGACATATATCGAAAGCTGCTGATCGATAAGAACTACGGGCTGACTGTGCATGTCATGGCGACCAAAATCATGCCCACGCTCATCCCGCACACGGTGAACCCCTCTCTGAACCTGGAGCAATACACCCTGCTCTTGGAGCTGCTGCAGGAGATGCTGGACCACATCGACCGTCATCAGCGTAACAAACTAAAGCTGGATAACTTGTCGATTCCTTCGCCCGACCGGCATCGCACCCTGCGACATCAGTTCTCGTCGGACAACATGCACGCCCCCCCCTTCAACATACCTAACCTGCGCATCGACCAGCGCAAGACCTCCAGCGCCGAGGACATGGCCAGGAAGAACTCCGGCGGTATGTGTGGGCATTCGGGTAGTTCCTTCCGATCCCACGAAACTCAATGCGGTGCACTCTTCGCAGGGTCCGGAATGCTGGGCGGCTGGTGGTTCGGCGCATCACCGTCGTCGCCGGACAGTAACTTCCTACGTGTGGCCAACGCGTTCCCCAACCGTCGCCTCTCGGACAACACCCTAATGACTCCGAAGATACGCATCGCCCCGTCCTGCGCCTCCTCTCCTGGAGGCACGCCGGGTGGTGGCCTCCCCATCCGCCGCCACTCTAGCATCGGTCCTCAGGAACGCCGCGGATCCACAATCAACTTGTCGCCGCCAACTGTAAGTCGTGTCGCTCCGAACTCTTTCTCGATCTTTTACCTCGCAAGCTTTTTATTTTCGTCCTGTTTTGTCCTGGCTTTAGTCCTGGTTTCACTTCGATTTCGCCTGAGTTTCCTCCTTCGGGCCGAGGCTACGATTGGAGCCGGGTCCGGACGGAGTCTTGAGTTTTTGTTCTTATTGTTTCATTTGTCTGAAGGGAGAGTTTCCCATTCTAACAGTTATTAAATGCCTCTCGCCGTCTCTAACACGCTCACACATGTTTCGCATAGGCGTACGGTTTCAGCTCCCGAGGGGGCTCAGGATCGAGTCTATCTGTGCCTTCGTCTTCTGCCTATGTTGTAAGTCTTGAGAAGTCTTGAAACACTGATTTTTTTGACCACATGTGCACCTGTGCGCGTGCAAATGCTCGGGTTCACAAGTCCGCGCCGCGTTTTCTCAGTCGCCGCTTGCCGCACGCTCTCACCTATACTTTCTTATGTACCACACAGATACTACCAATAGCTCTAAGAATACGCTGTTTCCGTGTAGTGTTGTGAATGCATCGTGGACGTTGGCCCATCCCTGGAACGGGGTGGCAGCGTTGGAGCTCTGTGTAGAAATTGTCCTCGTTTTTGATGTTTTCAATTCCATATTCCGTATTTGAAACAGTGTCGCATGCTCATTTTTGGAGTTGATGTTGTTGTTGGAAGTTCCGGCGTGGCCTGGACTACGTCTGGGAATCATCAGGGCTATCTGCTCACCCGAGATGACAATGCACGAACAGTAAGGAGGAGAAGGGACGATAGGATACGTGAGCGGCTGACGTCGTGCAAGGCCGCAATGGTCCAGATCCTGCCCATAGTCCGCTGAGAGGTGATCGGTCCCAGAGATATGAAACTTAGACAACTCATCTGATGACATAACGGAGCTGTGAAACAAAGTCGCCCTGGTCTCAAGCAGGGGCAGCTTCAGTATACCTCGTGCTTGACAGTTCCTCTAAGTGTTTGTCTAGTTCACACTTGTCATGTTCATTCCTGTTCCTGTTCACATTAACACACTCATACACTTGGGATTTTTTCTGATCGAATTCGGTTTGTGTTTGTGTTTGTTGGGTTTTATTTTACTTGGTTTCCTTCGATATTGTTTGGTTTGGTTTATGAAATTAATGATGCTGTAAGTCTGTGACTTTGGAGTTTTTGTAAATTTTTGTATTCTGTTCTTGAATTCCTCAAATATCGCAGCTTGCACGGAGCATGATCGTGAGTACACGTTTTCGCTTTGCCACTTGCAACTGAACTCTCTACGCACACAATCACTCCACACATACCTAATCAACTCTCACACTTACCCACTCGTCCACCTCACTTTGGTCCACGACACAGATACACATGTATGAGAATGATTTCACGTCATGTAAATGTAAGGATGTAAATGTAAGGATGGACTGCCTTTTCAGTTAAATTTTGAGTTCGAACCTGAGTTGAGAGATCGCCGGTCTCCCAACGATGGAAACGAGTATGTGTTGTAGTTTCGTTGGTGGAGCACACCGTATCGACTGTCGTCCTCAATGCTCCGTCTTCGGCCGCATATCACCTCGCCCCCAAATACCTAGCTAAGCTCGGAACAATTTGTGTGTACCGTAGCCGATCGCATGCAAATTGCTCCGCGCCTTGCACAAGCACAAGCACACCACCGAGACACACATGTCCCACACAAGCTACTGCCTAATCTTTCAAAGAAATCTTCGTTACTATCTTCCCAAAAACAGGGCGGCTCCATGCCCAACACCTCCAGCAGCGTTCCCTTCTTGCTGTCGTCGAGCATGCAGTCCATCCGCTCGCGCCGCACCTCGACTGTCCTGTCCTCAGGCCCTCTGGGCTCCGGCTCGGGCATCTTGCAGCAACTCGGCTCCGGAATGGTAAGACAACTGACCTCAGTATCGGGCACTGCTAGTCCCGTTCAGCATTTAGCAATCAATGGAACTCGAAATTACGTCCGCAAGTGTCCGTCACTCAATATCACATTCAGCAATTGAACTCGGCCCGCCGCCTGGGTTTCGACCGCAGCAGCCCCTTGTTAAGGGCTACGGGCCAGAGCATCGCAAATATACCTTGAACACTAACACAAAACTAACGATAATGCTAATAAAGATAAAGTCTGATTCCAACAGAGACACGAGTTAATGACAACATTAACGTTAATGTCAAATTATGGTTGTAAAAATCGAAATTATCAAGATTCCATATAAAAGTTTTTGGAAGCAATATAGAAGGGCAGAGGGTAATATTTTTTAATATACATAGACATTAATTTAAATGTGACCACAACATATCCGTGTATTTAGTGTTTAGTGTAAGTAAAAGTAAACATTTGTTAGACTCATTGTTGATGACGATTTTTAAGTTAACAAGACATCCAGTAGCTTTAGTGCAGTGTTCACTCTTAGATTTAACCCTTCCTACCCGAGTATATCCGTAGAACAAGCGAACTACGTTTGAAGCCCTTCCGTACTTCTTGATTTCTACTTTATCCGATTCGATTTCGTTTTTAGGTATAATTTTCAGCTTTTTGCAGAAACCTTTGTGCCAACGAGCCATACCCACAACATCCAACCCTACCCCACCCACCATTGCATGTGCGATTCACACACTTGCACTCTAAATGCGGTCCCTGTGTTTTTATTTGCTCTCATGCTTTCTGTACACCTTCTGCATGTTCGCAACCATAATATCCTTGCACCGCACTCGTTGTTGTTCTCCATTTGAACCCGACTAAATTCGATCCGTCAGCCTAATCTGGTATCTGTCCATCATGTTCAGACCAAGTGCAAAATGAATGCAAATGAATGTTGCAGGTAATGCTGTCGTTTCGTCGTCCTCGAATGTGCGATGGAGGAAACCCAACCAACGCCAAAGATGCCCACTCGGTGAAGGCCTGCCCAAGCTTGGTTACTGCGAGCTGAGACGCTTTGGTTGCTACACATACATGACAGTCCCTGAACTACCTCCCCTCCAATGTTCTGTGCATGCTTGCAGTAGCTTGTTTATTTTCGTTTACCGAGTTATACTGTCTGCCCATCTGACATTGCATTTTCAACACACGAATCTATTGTTAGTTGGTGAAGGAACGTAAATCTGAAGAGAGAGAAATGTTCACTCACCCCGATACTGCGGAACGAGACGACTGCTCGCAGTGAGACGCAGTGCCACATTTGTGCATTGAATCAGGGCGAGCGGTGTCTCTTTGCTTATATTAAAATAATAACAAGGAATTGATTGACTGACACTCTGAGGTACAACTTTGTATAAGATTATTTGCATTTGCCTGCCGTATACGTGTGTAAATGTATCTGTATCTGTACTCTGCATCTGTAGAATGTGCCAGTAGCCTAGGCTAGCAGTAGCTTGATTACGCCGACTCTAAATGTCTGTCCAGTAGCTGTGTGTCTGAGTAGCTTATCGAGGACCTGATACGCATATCCGAATCACCGGTGAATCTGTAAGTCTCGTTGTTGCACACCATCTGATTCCGGTTGACGACCTACAGTCGACGGGCAAGCAATCGCGGTTGATGTCTCTGTGCCTTAAGTGCCTTAACACCATTATTGAACGATCTGCATCGTGATTTTGTTGTCTTTTTGTTTGTTATCTTTAGTTCTCAGATGCATTCGTCTTTCTTTGTGTCTCTTCATGTGTATGTATACTCGCGTTGACACTCGCCTTCATTTCATTCTCAAAGTTCTCAAAAAGCTGAAAATTCTCATACACTCCTCGATGAAGAACTTTGCCTTGCCGGAAAAGCAGAGGCCATCGTAACTGACAACGGTGCGAAGTTGAGTAAGGGTTCCCGGAAGTAGCCTGAGCCTGCACACCCTTCATCTTGGTAGTAGTTGTGTGATTTCCTAATTGTGTAAAAAACAGAAATCATTCCTCCAACACACATATGCCAATGCACTCCCGCCATTCAGACATCCAGCACCCAATTACGAAGTGTTCCCTCTATATCCAACATCCCCCTCCCACTATCGGATAGTCCGAAATCCACTTGATTCCAGTATTGCATGTTACTATGTGTACCTGGTATTTTCCAGACGATCTATATGTTTTTTTAAGATCATGGCTATCGAGCAGAGGGATGTAAGACGGGCAGTTCGACCTCATAGTTCGGACTGGAGAGTTTGGTCAAATATATATACACGCCTTTACTACACGAAAGTTTATGCTTTAATGTTGGCAAAACACTCAGGTGGATACCTCAACACGAAGAAGATTCTTCCGCATTGCCATTGTGTATTTGTGGTTCTGTGTATCTGTATCCAGTGGTGTAGTTACATCAGTAGTTTAGTGAATCTTTAACTCTTGTTAATCCAATTCATACATCCAAATCCCATTCACAGATTGTAATTGTACGAACCTTGACTTCCGATCTCACGGAGTTGAGTTTCATTGGAGCCGATATAGATGTGTAATTGTTGTTTAGTACGATGTAGTAGTTGGTTTAACTTCTTAACAGCCCTTTTCACAACGTATGCCATTTGTAATTTGTGTTTCTGCTTATAAATCTTACAGTACCAGCTATTCTCCGGTCGAAATTAAAAACCGATAGTTTTAATGTTGTAGCCAAGTCGTAGACGTAGAAAGAGAGAGAGTGAGAGAGAGATCAAGAGAAAAAAAGTAAGAGAGAGAGAGAGAGAGTTTGAAAGAACGGATTATAACTCGAGACCGATATGGGCCCTCAAACAGTCCGATCTCCGATCTCAGCGATCGTGGCAGTGCAGCGAAGAATCGTCGAAAACTTGAAGTAATTGAATAGAATTACATTTATGGCGAGTTGCTCGCTCTGGCTAGTCTCGTTGAAGCGCACACGACATGCTTTTGTACGCCCAGAATGGTCACCACTCTCCGAGAAAGGTTCCGACGAAGTCCAGACTGGGTGCGGCTCCAGCAACCCGGCACCTGATCCTGTAGCATTGTGAGTAGAATGCTGTCCCCCTTGTCCTTCTTCGAGGTTCCGCCATTCTGTAATACAAATGGACTAATGTGTGTGTGTGATTCAACGAGCAACGCATGCCAGTATATAAAAATAAAAAAATAAAAAAAATACACACTCCTGCACGCCCGTATTCATCGGTGACATACTATATAACTCGTAATTGGCCAACTGCTATATATATTGTAGTGAGTAATAAAACAAATGCAATCATTTGCAAGCAACCTCCTACGAAACCAACTATAAGTGTTATGATGTGATATTTGTTTATGGAGATCAGACTCCATTGTGTTCGCCACTTTCTAAATATCGATCTATAAATAGCTGTGTTGGATTTGATATCCTGAAATATACCTATTGTAGCAAAGAAGTGACACGTATCTGTTGGATTCGACTCAACTGTTCACCCAATTATTATGACTAAAGCAAACTAGATTTAGAAAATGATGTCTCCCAGTGTATCCACTTCCAACCCAGTTCCAACCACGTCCCACACCAGACAAGACACACTACATGTACATGCACAGACAATGTCGCACTCCCAGTCCATTAGAGATGTCCTTGGTCTGAGCGAACGGAAGGATAACGACACGATCATCCGAACTGGTAATGAAGAACACGCCAAACTCTAAACTCCGGAGCGGTCCAACGCATCGCCACAGGTCGATTATTTTATTGGACAGAATTCGCCAGATTCAGAGAAGGGATTCAAACTGAAGCATTCGTGCAATTGTCATATTTATTTTACTTTAACGTAGACCATATCATTAAATAGGTCGTTTCAAGGCCCTCCTAAAGGAGCCTCGAGTAGGAGTAGAAGCATTGCATATCTAGAATGTATCGGTGTCCTATATATGTTTATGATACTTTGAGTGTGCGTAAAACAATGTTAACATTATGAAAATAGCACCATCGCATTCCCATGTATTGGTCGAGGTGCTACTACCGAGATGAAGGTTGCATCAGATCCCTGGGCGGGCTTAGGCAGTGGGAAAGAACTCTACACCCCCGGATTAGATTTAGAAGAATGGAACCTGTACCTTCATGCTGGACATGAGGCTCTTTGTAATACATCTGTCTAGTGCCATCCTCTTTAAAACAATACAAGCCATTCGGCACTTCTGTCCAATGCAATGAAATCGGTAAGCTGCGCCTTCCGATAGACGGATCTCCAGCAAGTAGCTGGATTCGAGAAGCAATCAGTGGAACAACTATTATTAAGGGAGTTTTTAATAAGCCATCTAAACTAATCGGTCTTACGGGTCGCCGGACAGTTCGTTGGAACTGTCACGAATGCGACCACTTGAAGGAGTCTTTTGAAAATGCTAAATGTCAATTTTAAATTTAATCATATAGAACAATAGAGTAGAAAACAAGGATGTTTTTATGTGACTATATGTATGTAATTTTGTCTTGGAATTTATCATGAATTTGACTAACTTGTGAAGAATACTAGATTTTATGAAAATACTAAATCTCTTTTGAACTAATCGACAATCAAAATTCTTATGCTAATACCTATTAATAGTATAAATTGTGCATAAATAATATTTATAGAGAATTTATAGAGAATGGAATGAAGTTCGAATTTTTCTTTTCGAAAAATAACACCTGAATAACATATTTGAATGAAAAACTAAGCATTCCGAACGATGAATCCTATTGACAATCTCTTCCCACAGCTGTACTTATTTATGCAATTTTATTTAACATAAAAATAAATCTTAATACTAATATTCAAATATTTGAGTTGAATAAAACTACGCATAAACTATTGATAAGATACTAAAAAAACTTCTAGACATGGGCATATCAGTAAATCTTTAAGCGTAAAATCACCTTTATTGCTAATCAAAGGGGTTAACACTTACTTTGAATGGCAATGCACGATAAAAAAATTTAATAGTTTAAAGAGCTCAAATTGGACTGACATATTTAATCAATTAAATATTTGAATTTATGACATGATTTTCGTGTTCTACAAAATCAAGGTTTTATTATGTAAACTTTGTTAGTAAGTGTGAAATTGTATATATACAATTGTATACATGTAAAATTCTGATTTTGACTGTTTAAATTAAACTTCACTATTTAAACTCTCGTGGATTTACTCTTGAAATGAATGTGATTTTCAGTGTAGCATTTATGTTACACCTGTTTAAGAAACTATACATGTCTTTGATTAACACTTAATATTAATAAATGTACACATTTTGTACTTGGCGATCATGAGTTTATTTGCTTCTGATCTGAATTACATACAGATCGTATTCCAACAAAATGCAACTGATAGATCATTTATAAACAATATGCAAATGCACATTTTACAAAAAATTTATGAATGAGAACTAAAGGCAAGAAAAATACTTATGAATGTTAAACTTTTTGAAACTCTATTTATATACAAATCAAATATTTATACTGAAAAAAGATAATATACGTTGCACATATACATATATATATATATATATATATATATATATATATATATATATATATATATATATATATATATATATATATATATGTATGTATGTATGTGTAGGAATTATATATTATATTTATATATATAGATATAAATAATGTTAAAAATTGGTATTAAATGTCATCAGATCAATAAATATGTATTAGTGTAATAAATGTCAACAATATTTTTTTAATTTTATGTATTTATGCCAACAAACAAAAGTCTCTTAAGCCGAGTTTTATGTTACGAGTTATATACAACCACTTTAGTACACTCATTCTCATAATTTTACTTCACATTTCAATTCCAGAAAATTTTTCGATTAAGGTACTATGAAATTATAGCACTTCATCGTTAAGTTTTACTATCATATTTCATGAATTTGGTTGCATTGAATCTTGAGTCCTCATACATTAGTGAATATCCTTGTCCAGTCCAAAAGGATCCAAGCTGAGTCTGTTTAATGCGTTTTTATCAGCAGAAAAAGTTTCAGTATCAGCAATTTGCTCCAAAATTTGTTTCATATATCTAGTTTCCGCATCTGCTAGATCTGTGTTAGCTTCGTTGATTAGGCACTAGAATGCAAAAATTGAATTAATGTTTATTTAAAATTTAATGATATAAATATTGTTTCGTTTAACTGAATTTATTTAATTTCTGTATACCTCAAATTCATTACTCAAGAACTGGGCGCTCTCCTTATTGAGTTCGACTTGAGGCAATCCCATTAATGCATTTCCAATAAATTTGTAAATTGATCTGTAATTAGACAAGGAGCTCAGAAAACTATAACACTATAAAATAATGTTATTTTTACTTCAGTTCGACGCCATCTAAGTCTTTAGTGCTCGGATGTTTTTCATTGTCGGCAATAGCCTTCGTGATTAAAGCAGCCTCATATCTACAAGAAGAGTGCAATCCCACATTCTGCAGAAGAACTAACCAATCACTAATATTCTCAAAACTGAGCGACCCAGATTCTTCATGCACGTAATTTTGCGCCAATTGAGCTTGGTTATTGAAATACGCTGCAAATGGTACATGACTTTTTTTTAATATGTCCGCTAGAATTTACTAACATATACCTAAAGCAGTATCAGGATCCACCTTAAAGCTTCCCATCGCTTCGGTACATCTCCAAGCACTGCAGCCGTTCGTCATCAAATGTTTGAGAATTTTCTTCTTATTATAACCATAGAGGCCACGTTCATCTGATCGATCTTGCTTTTTACTCTTACTATTGCTACTGTTCGAGTTGAGTTGAATGTAAGAAGACCTGAACGAATCAGCATCTTCGGAAACATCCTGTTTCGCAGAACTTTCTGCATATAATCGCTTAGAGTCATTACATCCTTGCAGCTTTGCTTTGACATCCTTATCTGAAGTACTCATCTTCTGTGCACTAAATTTAAAGAAAAAAATAAGAAGGTTCGAAGAGGTAAATTTTACAGCGATTTGGAAGATTTCGGAACCTTGATTTCCTTTCAAGGTACAAATACCTCACATACTAAAACACAGTGTTTAGTAAACAACTACCTGTCATGGAGAACAGCTGCTGTTTAAGATGAATTCGAGACACGAGCGCCATCTAAGTGTGAAATACGCACTTTATTGTGTAACTATTTCACAGGGCTGTTACATGACCCTGTAACGGTTCTCTCGCATGACTAACTTTATTGGATTATTTATTTTTTTAAGGTGAAATGAATAGGTAGCATTATAAATATATATGAAATTCGAACGCAACCAAAAAGTTCGGAGAACAATATATTATTACTCGAAAAATTACAAAAATTGCGAGATGCTGGGCGAAAGTTCTTAAGTGCTGTGGCGCTAGTTGGAAACATTTCTCATTAGGATCATAAATCCTATATGCATATGCCTACATACACAGGTTCGTCACTTGTCGTTCTTATTCTTATCTTGAAGTAATATTACAGCAGTTGGAGGAATGCTCAACTTTCTTTATACCCCTGTGGTTCGAATTGATGTCGGAATGGATCAATATTATAGATTATAGTGATTCGTAAAAGAATTGCGCTCTTATATTGAATACTGAACATCCAACTTTATCGAGCATCATTGCGTGGGGACTCAACTCAAACGATAATAATGGTTTGTGATTCCCAAAGCTTCCAATACATACTGATACAAGACTTGTTTGCTCACTCCATAGCCCGCCAATACCGGGTCGGGGACGTGTCGGGATTGCATTTCTCAGTTGGATTCTTAACCGCAAGCGAGTTGGACGAGAATAACGAAGCTGAGACTTTACCATGTTCGATACGGAACATTCTAACCACCCTTTCGCCTCATCCGCCAACAATGCGCTCTGGAGCCTTCAAGGGAGAAACGCGCCCAACGCAGCGAATTCTATTGGTTCTTCGCCAACGGCTATTCCACAGAACATATTCACGAACCCGGCGATTCAGCCATCGAGTGTCATAAATTTGTCTAATTCCTCGGACGTGGTTATCGGCCCAATGACTCAGTACCAGGGTCCAGTCACAATATACCAGTACATGGATGCCACCGTGGAGGCGCGTTCAATGCAAGCAAATGGAGGTAAATGAGCACGTGATGTGCAGTTCTAAGAAGCCCACCGAAGCTTTTCCTTGGAAAAAGCTTGCAAACAAGGGAATGCAAACGTGCTCTTGGATGGGTGGGGTGGAGTCTGTCCGTATCTGTTGGTCATCTGAGTGGAGTCAAGGTTCAAAGTGAAAAACCTTATATGATAAAGTCTGAACACTTGTGTACGAAGTGGAGAATCGAAACAACATCTTTAATAAATACACGGAATGCACTATCCCCTTCATAAGTAGTCTGGCAATCGGGGTGCTTTGGAAAACTGAGTGTAACCTTAATTGCCCGAAGTGGAGATTACTAATATCGTGTCGATTAAATATTACCACCAATTACCACCATCCGTCAATCAGCTTATCAGTCGCCGCTCGTAGGACTTTGGGCCGTTGGTGTGTATGACGGGGTGTAGACACTTGTGGTCAGAAAATTGGCAGGGCTGGGCTGGGTTGCGTTAGCTTGGTTGGGTTCTTCGAAGCTCGCATATGCCTTCTACGGTACTCCCATTCACACGCGGTTAATTGTTAACACAGGTTATGAACGTGTAAACACAATCATCTGCAGCTACGGTGGATTCGGTGCGCCCCGTGCAACAGCCGTCGACTCGGGCACAATCGCCACACACTGCTCACCGCCACCGCCTGTACGGTTATCGGATCCCTGGTCACCATTCAAAGCGATTTCTTGACATCGGTGGTGAGCACAGCTATTGTACACACACGGCGTCAACCGTGTCCGAGCGTGATTCATGACGATGGCGCGACTTTAGTAACGTTTCGGTTGGGGTCTGGTCTGGCACGAATCGCAGGGAAGCGCGCGTCGACTTCGCAATAGGAGCACCGTCCATCGTTCATTCCTAAGCGAAAGCCCAGACACACGAGTTGGCGGTTTATGAAGCCCCGGGTTTCGGCAATAAACGGGAGCCGAAATAATAATCTGCTAATTGGCGGTGATTAGGCGGACCTCTTATCAGGGAGGAGCGCGGTTAGTCATTCGGGCGACTGGTGGCAAGCCAACAGCGCGCGGCAGTAGACGATGCTACCGCCATCCACGACCGCGACACAGGCCTAATTGATTGCAGACTGGGAAAAAGAGGCCCACTCGAGTGATCAGTAATTCCTCCATTCATTCATTAGCTCAATCATTCCGACGTTCAAGCGATCTTGCATTCAGTTATGAAGCTCTTACTGAAAGTGAACTCGGAAAGAACGCGCAAACGTCATCGCTGGAATTTCGCCGATACCCCGAAGCCGATGCCGCCCACGTTCAGTCCGCTGCCATTCTATCAAAGTGTGTAGTTGTAGGAATTTTCCGAAAAGCATGTTGTGTTGAACTTGCAGTTGTCTGCGGAGTGGTGCCCAGTAGGGTTGGTTGCCCGTGGTTGGGGGTGTTGTGCGGTGCTATCTATGGTTACGTCGATCGCGACTAAGAAAGTGTTTTCCCTTTTAGGAATAACGCAGTCCAAAACATCGACCTCAACAGCGATTTCGCAGAGATTGACATCAACCTCGAAACTGTTCCTGGTGCTCATAGTATTCATAGTCATAGCTTGCGTCGTGGCTCTCTTCATAGAGCTTAGAAAGGATAGCAAATCTTCGACAAATGGTCCCATTCTATTTGGGAAGAACTACGAGACGGGAACCTGTGAGTGAAAACCGCATTTTTTAGAAAACAAGTGGGCCTCGTCGAGGCACGCATGAGTTTGAAGTAGCTGACAATCCAACGAGTTGTAATCTTTATTTAAAGTATCTTAGTTCCAAATCTAGGAAACGGACATCTAGTAGTAGATCGGGAGCAATGGGGAGCCTCGGAATTAGCGAAGAAGCTTACAGTGCCTCTGCCGCATCCCATTCCATACGTCTTGATTACCCACATCGGGGTTCAGTCAAGACCATGCACAAACATCTACAAGTGCTCCATTAAAATGCGCACCATTCAAGATTCGGCTATTGCGGAGAAAAATTTGCCAGACATCCAGTCGAACTTTTACGTAAGTCCACTGACTATGTCTCCACCTCACACAGCACACTATATACTACTCGACATACACTACACAAGCCCATAGTACGCGATATGAATTTTAAAGTCAAACCTTCTACGATTTGGCAGGTTGCCGACGACGGCAACATATATGTGGGTCGCGGCTGGGACTTCGCGAATACTTACGCGAACAACTCCTTGGCGGTCACGTTCCTGGGCGACTACGGCCGCTACGTGCCGACCGATACCCAGTTGGAGGCAACCCAGTACCTGCTCGCAGATGGCGTAACTAGGAAACACATTCAGCTGGACTACAAGTTGGTATCCCAGAACCAGGTAATGGCATATCTCCCCAGGACATATACGCCTTCTCCGGCTGTCCCTATTTCATACAATGTCCATATTTTCTCCTTTAGACAAAGACCACCAAGAGCCCTGGGGTCAACGTGTACCGAAAAATTAAGACATGGCAGCACTTCTATCCCTGTGGTATGGAGGGGAATCCACGCTGTGGGAGTGAATTGGGGATGCCCGACACGTGGGATGCGAACATGTGATCGCAGCATTTCTTCCCCTCATCCCACCATAGTAGAAACACAGTAAACATCTCATACACATGCACACATCTATTTAATATATCCGTGCATATTCTGTTGTACCCATTGTACCGAGAGTCCAATAAAAGTGAAACATTGAAATTTGTGTTTGGCCACCTTCGGTGAATTATGCACTGGTGGTGTGAGGAGGAATCTGTTCTCCGTGGACTCCATGTCCGAACCCAGCTGTCATCTCGAATTCCGATGGTGAAGATATCGAGGTGCATCCCAAAGTATTCCCAATAGATAAACAAATGTCCGATATAGTCCTAGGAGAGTTTGCCTAGCCCGATAATGGTGGTTGACACTGGTACGCGCTCTCTTTTCAAATAGAAGAGGCCGCTTTAAGTCGAGGTTTGTACAGTATGAGTGCAGTTCGAGCATCGCACGGGAAGCTTTCTACCTAACACAGTTGCAAGTTGCTTGAAAGCTTGGATTTTCCCGAAGAAACCGAAACTAGTTTCCGATCTCTCAAAAGGAATGAATAAATTATACGAATAGTGGAAAAATGTAGAAAAATGAGTGGGTACTGAGCGGGTGAGGTTTGGCGAAAAGATAAATTTATATTTTATCGCTCGCTGGCGTTCGTGTGAATCTCGTACTCGGCGATCGAATTGCTTTTCAGAAAGAGTTGGGCGATTCCAAGTAAGCGAGCGACTCAATTTGCTGCAACTCATCGGAAAGACGCTGTCGCGGCTGATAATTAGGAAATGATTATTACTTCATTGGGGCAGTAATTGCGTTGTGGAAATGGAGATGAGTGCGAGCACGTCCGAGCGTAGGCTCTGTGCGAGTTAGATTTCGTTGCTGCTCACGAGAGCGACAACCGCCATCGAGCCCAGAGTAAGTATTTCCGGTGTGAGATGGCTTCCATCCTGCTCCCTTAAATCGACGGAACCCGAAAAGCCCACATCGTGCATACGACCATTTTCATGTACATAATTCCTACCGCTGACTTTATTTTCCATTGTTCGAAGAATGGGCTTCTCCGTAGGACTGACAAAGGTAACAATGGATACGTTGTTGCGTCCGATCCCCGCTCTGTGGGGCCTTAATATTTAGGTGAAAGAGAATGTGTTTATCTCCGCAATCGGGCAAACGACTGTCGAAATGAAACGCACGGATATTATACGGGTTGCCTCACAGGGTATTTTCATTGGTAATTTAGAAAACTCAACATACCACTGGGTTCTTTTAGGTGAGCGCAGCAGAATAAACACAGGTGCTCATGACCTGGCCACGTCTGGTCCAGTTCTGACGTGCCCACCATTGACAAATTGGTGTTTATCGAAAAATCCTACTCAGGTCCCAACACGAAGAGGAAAAACAGGTTGGAGCAGTGAGCTTTCACATTTGCTGTTCGCCACATCGACCGTGGAAACTTACTATGGAATATGAAGTGTGAGCGGAATGTTCGCTGTAATAACGGCAACTCATGGGCAGCCACTGGACCCAGCAGAGGGGCAGGCTTCGCTGCAAGAAGCAGCGGACCTACAGACAGACATAAGGAGATGTTCTAGACTCCAGACATCACGGCTTACCAACAATGTCAGCTCGGCGCGAACTCAGTGCCAGGTACTTGTTATTGTCGTCGCCATGCATTCGCGAGGCGTACATATAGTGTACCGATGGGCTTGTGTGGACCGGAGCGAGAGGAGAACACAAACACTACGACGACGTTGTGCGAAACCACAGAGCGAACGAGCGAGTGATCGAAGCGGCCGGGTAGCCTGTCTGACGAGGGACTCGCGCTCAGTTGATCGCAAACACTCGTACGTGTCGCTGATACTCGGGTGAGAATCGATGAACGATCGCGCACTGGTTTCGATATAGCTGGAGTCGCTGGACGATTGTGGTGGGGTTGTGCTCGAGGAAAGCTCATTGACAGACAGGCAACGAGATAGATACACAAATCAGCGGACAGCGACAAGTATTATTAGACAACGCGCGCAGACTAGCGGGCCGGGAGATCGAGAGCTTTCGGATCTCCGGCGGAGCTTTTTGAAGCAAAGCTCGGATCCCAAAACATAAGTCCACAGAGAAGTGTAAGCCACCGGTCCAAGTTACCAATTCTCTGCAATGGGACCCAGTGGTATAAAAACGTGAGGGACGGATAAGAACATGAAGGGCATGCATTCATTCTAATTATATAAATACATCGAACGTGTGTCGCTTTGCTCCAACTCGGAGCCATAACCCGAATTGGTTGCTCGGAAACAAGTAAACAAAGACTCGACCACAGAGAAAATTATGAACATTCCATTGTTTACATTATAAAACGTTGTTTTTATTTTTATAATTATTTCTCTCGTGTGTGTTGACGAACATTTAACAAGCAGTGTATGTATGTGTGCTTCGAGTGTGTGTGCATAGACTACGACAAAGTGCGCCGTTCTCTCTCTCTTTAAACGTGCCGAGTTAAAGTGCTCTCTCAATGGCATCTCTTCCGGGGTCCGGAGATCACACATGATGATGACTGGGCGGCGGGACTGGGGGTAGGATTGCAGCTTGCAAGGGCCATAAGATGTGCCCTCTCTGTTGCCATCTCCAATGATTGCAACTGAACCCAACTGGGTCTCTTTGTCTTCCCGGCTCTCTCCGCATCTTCCCAAGTTATCAATTCTCAGAATTCACTATATGAAATGGGTGCATGTGTGGGTGGGTGGCCATATAACACTCACTCTTTGTGTGTTCGGCTCCTATTCAAATGGTTGTCCAGCCTAGGAAAAGACTTCAACTGGATAGTCTTGGCGGGCGCTTCTAGTCAATATTACATAAATCACCACTACAAAGCAAACGAGTTCCCTGTAGTATTTTCTGTTCTCGAGACGTAGACTGATGAGTACATTTTCAATCGCTTTTCAGGATGTTATAACACATAGAGATTGGTCCATTGATACAATGACACCCTAAGAGGGTCCTTGTCCCAGCACACAACTCGATTAGCCTAGCTTCCAGGAAGTGCGCAGCTATGAAGACGATAGATAATGAGAAAAAGCCCTCAGTGAACTACTCGTCCACTAGTACTTCATCTTCCGACTCCGGCGTCATAATCATCGACAATACAACCACTATCAATGGAAAACCCGTGAACGCGAAGAATACATCGGTCGGTGACAAAGAGCGACGTAACGCCAGGCAACCCAACGATGGCTTCAGCCGAACAGAAATCAATGACGGGGCGAACCCTTCTAAAATCAACATTCAGAACTTCATCAACATCACAAACGCTGAAGGTAATGAACAGGGTAAGCGGCCGCTGGAGGCGACGAGGTTCTATGGACCACAAGGCACAAAATCGATGCCGATGTCAGCAGCTCCAAAGAATTCCTCGCCTACATCGTCGCAGCGCAGCATATCGATCACGATTGATTCGAGTATCGTGGACTCCGACTCAGACTTCGAGACCGATATCGAGGGCGAAGGCGATGGCGAGCAAGAGCTACACAACTTCACAGTTAGAAAGGTCGGCGAGAAGACCACGCTGCCTGCCAACAGCCCAGAGATACCGAACTTAAACAAGGGCCTCACGGTCATCAGAGAGAAGGTGACTTCCGATGATATCCACGGTGGTCCGCCTCTCTCGAACAGCCTCCTCAAGGGTGGGCTTAATGTCCCCGACGGCGGTCTCGCGCCCAGCACCCCTCAAATCGGCAGTATTGCACTCACGAACTCCACAGACGTGACATTCGGTGACAAACACTTCTACGAAGGTCCTGTGACGATACAGCAGTTCCTTATAGACAGCCGGGACAAATGGAAATCGGATGACATGGACGGGCAGGACAATCCCATTTTTGCTCATGATGGCCACGCGCAGAAATCTGCCGCGAATGACCTCAGTAAGTACTCACTTTGGTACCACCTCTTGAGTTGTTTGCATATTAATTAACCTAGTTCCCTCCCACTTCGTGACTTATTCCAGACGTTTCCCGGAAAATGACTTCCGATCCAACACACCAGCCGTATAAGTTCAAATTCAATCGCAAGGTATTCATCGTCACTGGAGCAATTGTCGTGCTAACTGTCCTGATTGGAATACTCTTCATCACCATCTTCAAGTCGACAACACGCAAAAGTAAGCTTCTAGGGGATGGCGACGACTCCAGAAAGAATATTCCAATCAATTCAACAATAGGTATTTAGAAACAATCGGTCCTTGTAAAATCATGAACGTTTATTTGTGCTTAAGTTTGAGTCTGAGTCTGTTAACACCGGGTTAACATAAAGTAAGCACCGAAATGGCATTGTTCGTCATAGTGAACTAAATGAATTATGAAGAAAACTAAAAATACGACACACTGACAAGAGACCATCCTTTAGCCAAAAGTTAAGTTGAATGGAATTTTTGTACGTCTCTGTTTGACGTTTGCACGCAGATGAGATTGTGTGTTAAAATGTTGTCCCTTTCAGATTCCTACGATGGAGCCTTAAAATTGGTGCCGAGGGACGAGTGGCAGGCACGGCCACCCAAATCTGATTTGGACAAACTAAAGCTCCCCGTCCACAGAGTGATTATCTCTCATACAGCGTCCGACACTTGCCAGGATCATGTAACTCCTCTTATTTTTCTTATGAATTCCTACAAATCCCAACTTTCCTTCGAACTATTCCAGGAAGTCTGCGCCTATCGCCTTCAGGTAATTCAATCTTTCCACATGGATTCCCTGAAGTGGGACGACATTGGTTACAACTTCCTGATTGGCGCCGACGGAAAGGTCTACGAAGGCCGCGGTTGGGATAAACAGGGTGCTCACACCAAAGGCTATAACATCGACAGTATAGGCATTTCGTTCATTGGTACCTTCAGTGCAGTGAAGCCCACAGAACCGCAACTGAATGCAGCCAAGCTGCTTATGGAGCTTGGCGTGCAGTTAGGCAAACTGGTGCCAGACTTCAAGTTGTATGGTGCCCGGCAACTGGGAAGCACCGAGAGTCCTGGAAACGCACTGTACAAAATAATCAAAACGTGGTCGCATTGGTCGGAATTTATTTAAAAGGAAGAATGAAGTTATAATATGTAATTTGAGTAACGTGTGTATAATATAATAAGAAGCTACGCCTAAATATTTATTGTAAATGGGAGACATCCGTATATAAACGATTAAAGGTCGTTAATATTTTTTAAGAAACAACTGCCTTTCATTTCTAAGCATATGCGTCAGGCGATAATATAATCATATAGATCATTTTTTTCAATACTGCCTAATTCTAAACATCTTGTTTACTCACAGGTACTGACAACATCGGCAGTGGAAAAATTTTAAGGATCGTTCCCCGAGATGCCTGGCTGGCACAACCTGCCTCCACCGATCCAGTGCCCCTGAATCTGCCGATTGATCGCGTGGTAGTCATCCCAACACAGACCGAAAACTGCTTTACACAGGTAAGCAAGACAATCGAGTCCCTACGATTGAATAACCGCCTGAGCTTTTCAGGCCGCCTGCACCTACCGGGTACGCTACATACAAACGTACAACATTGAGTCCATGCAATATGACGACATCATTTACAACTTCCTGATCGGAGGTGATGGGAACGTGTACGAAGGTCGGGGCTGGGACTTCGAGGGCGCTCCTCTTAAAGGCTACAATGATTTCAGCGTAAGCTTCGCTTTCATCGGCACGTTTAAGACCCAAAAACCGAACTCAAAGCAATTGAATGTCACCAATCTGTTGCTTAAGGAAGGAGTTCGCTTAAAGAAGATTTCGCCGGATTACCAACTAGTGGGGGCCAATAAAATCGAGCCTACGTCCATCTGGACGTCCGCTAATGCGCTATACGATAGTTTCAAAGATTTTCCACATTGGCTGGAATAGTTTTGTAAATTCTGCACCAGGGCTGTATTTGTAACTTCGTATCTGAATTCTTCAATGTTTATGTAAAGGTCCCTTATTAATCTGATTGTGATATTTTTTAGTACTTGTAAGCTATAGCTAATAAAATGTTGAACATGAAAAATTTGTTTAAGACGATCATTAACATGAGCCATGAGCATTTATTCTCAATAAAAATCAATTTCAGTCTTTGTGGCTAGCCACTTTCTTTAAAAAATTAAGAAATAATTGACCGGAGCTACAGCTTCTGGTGGAGTCTGGAGAATATTTAGTGTTGTAAATTTGTATTATTTAACATAGACACCAAGGTAATGGCGAAACCGATATTGATCTATTCTCATATAAACGCCATACAGAGCTTACTTCCTCTTATAGAACACTATCAAATTTTCTTCATAATTACTAAACTCCAATTCAAATTAAATAGATTTTTTCAATGTTCCTGAATTTTAATCCCATTTGATGGTTTTATCGCGTTAGTACTCCAGTAAGTATTTTTTTTAACTCAATATGTTTTTCAAATTGGTTTTCTGACATTTATGATGAGCCGTCTAGTTCTATAATAGAAATTTCAATTACCTCTGCTGATTTTCACACAGGATTATTGTTTAATTTAATTTAATTAATTTAATAAATTTAATTTCTTAATGACCAGAAATACTTGATCATTTCCCCACTCTGAATGTATTTTGGTATTCAATAATAGTTGATATAATTTGGAGTAATTTAAATTAACATCTCACAAGTATATTCGCAGCATAAAACATGTAACTTATAGTGTATTTTGTAATCAATTTCTGTAAATATGGAAAGAAAACATTGGCGCTGCGGTTCTTGAATTTCTTTGTCTGAACTACTCGCAATCATTTAACGACAATTAATGAACGCACGAAAAGGGTAAGAGCTTTTCATAGTAGCTGATTATAATAGTTGTACCACACTATAAAGTATGAATGCAAGCACATTCTTTTCCGTTCCATTCCTCATGACGTTTATTGAGCAGTTGCATTGCTCTGGAGGAGTCAATTGTTGTACGCAATATGAAATTCCGAATTACACGATTGTTTAAATAATTAATTATATGATAAAGATGTGTCATACATATATCACAACTCCATTTGCTCCACTGTTGTACATATTCTGGGAATGAATCTGGTGTCGACGAATCTGATTTATTTGCTGCGCGGTTTTTCTAGGACTGAAATACATGATGTGAGAATTTTTGTGGTTGAGGAGATATATATGTTTATAAATAATTTTGATGTGAAGGATTCACCTGACCTCGTTATTTGAAATTAGAATGAAAGGTTATCATGAATACTTAACACTCTATACTTGTATGTAATATTATATTACCATCTCTAAAGCGCCTGGTATCTGTTATATGGGTTATATCATAACATTACTATTTTCCGTATCATATATCAACTGTAATGTGTATATACTACAATATTGTGTATTGTATATAATATACAGGTCCAACCGATCTCTACATAATAATACGAATCGACCTGCTGAAGTAATTATTACAAGTAAAGATTCTGAAACACAAACAAATCTCTTTACAAAGACAAGTATTGGTCAAACCGATAAAATATATTTATTTTATTTAATTTCTGTTCACTATTAACGTGGCTAGAGTTCTTTAGTTATGAGAATTGTATGTAGAGCATTCTGGCGAGAAAAAAAAAAAAAAATAAATAAATACTGTACAGAGGCTATCAGTATATATATAGATGTTTTTCTGCGGTGTATGTTTTTAAGTCAAATACGAAAGCATCCCGTCGATTATAAAATCGAACACTTTGGGCACTTAGATTGAGTATTTTCGTCGTTATGAAATCAACAATAATTATTAGTTTCGCGATTCTGCTTTTTACATTGGTCACAGCAGATCTGAACATAATAACGAGATCCCAATGGGCAGCCCGGAATGCTACAGGACCAGTAAGCACGTTGGAGCTACCGCTACAGCGAATAGTTATTTGTCATACGGCCAGTGGGGACTGCTCCACACAGGTAAATATTATAATTTCTCATATTAAATTTATAATAAACATTTCAATCTCGCGCAGGAGCTGTGCACTCAAAGGGTACAGATTATTCAAGAGTATCACATGAATGTTTCTAAATTCTCTGACATAGCATACAACTTTCTTATCGGAAATGACGGAAATATATATGAGGGGCGAGGTTGGGATCATCAGGGAGCATTTGCAAAAGGCTTTAATTCAGAAAGTGTGGGTATGGCATTTATTGGATCATTTGATGTTAAAACTCCTTCAGATGCTGCTCTTCAAGCAGCACAACTTTTATTGGATTATGCACTTCAGTCGGGTAAGGTTGTAGAGAATTTTAGGTTAATTGGTCATAGGCAATTGGCACCAACTAATAGTCCTGGAAATGCTCTTTATGATATTATAAAAACATGGAATCATTGGACAGAAATTGATCTTGATTAAATATCATTATTTTTCTCAAAATGTACATATATTCATTGATTTTATTTTCATTCATTGTGGTGTAATCATCAATAATTTATAAAATATGTTATGAAAGTTTAATGGGGAGAAAATATAATAATATTAAAAATAAATACATAACAAATTAACGGAAACCAAAGTTTAGAAAAGCAGCTAATATCGATGAATTAAATAAACATGCTTAACAGTTAAATTAAATATATTAAAGGAACTACAAAATCAGTTCTTATGAAAAATATAATAAAATAATTCTCTATACAGGATTTATTTAATTAGTTGTGCATGGGATAAATATTGCATAAGCCATGCTCTTTTCGATAATCCAGCAGTCGTTTCACCGTTTTGCTTGTTTAAAGATTGAAAGCAATTAGTTAAAGCTACATTAGGTTTATTTTCTTCTAACTCTCGACGCTCCTCTTCATTATCAATTAATATACAATCGTCATCATCGCCAATTTCTGTAATATCATAAATTATTCGCTCTGATTGCTGGTAAAATGTTTTATCCGTTTTACGCAAAAAATTATATAGAGCAATGCAACCCAACGTAATTTTCCGAGCATTGTCTTCATCAATTCGAAGAGGTTGTCCGAGTATCGGAAAAATATTGCTCAAAATTTGCAAAGCTTTTTCTGCATTATCGTTCGCCTTATTTTCAAGGCGGCAGTGAAAATCTGGACCAATAATCTGATCGACCGTGTAACTAGCATCGTTGTCTTTGCACGTTGGTTTGACATAAGGTGAATTCAAAAGGTATGGTTTCAGTGGCAAAGCTTCCTGACCTATAAAGTAATAGATGGAAGCTTCTTCATTGCCCGACACAGGCAAGGAGAATTGTTGGTTTTCAATTAATTTCTTGATGTTAGAATTTTCATATATTTGTTCATGTGATTTGGCAGTTGTTTTCTCCACATCAACATATATAAAGCTATTATTTTGATCTACGATTGCAGTTAATATTAGTGGAGGATTTATGCTAAAGATTTCATTTTGTTCCTCATTACGACTGTTTGCAAAAAATTTTATTTGTTTCATTGTAAGATGCCCTAAGCAATTAGGGATATTTTTCTTTTGCTGTAACTCTTCAGCAATTTTCAACCATTGTTCCTCAGTCTTTGGTGTGCTTACGAATTGATCATGGAGTAAATCATATATATTTAGGCAGATGTCGCCAATCATTTTCAGTATCACAGGTTTAGAAGCACGAAAACAGTAATTACGACACGAATGGACTTCACCTGTGGAATAAGGGAAAATATAAAATATATTTTTAGTTGTGGAAACAAAATACGTATATTTACCGGTTGCCAGGTACTTTAAAGTGATGGCCATCCTTTCTTCGGGGCTGAAAGTCTTTTTCTTTCGATGCGGCTCATACCCACTGATAACAGGGGCTAATTTTGTAACCAAATATCGAAACTGCTTCTCAGTTATTCCAAAGAAACAATTCAATGGGTAAGTCTCATTACTTCGAAATTGTATTTCTTTTTGCAAATTTTCTTTGGTCATAAATTGTGTCTGATTCTTCTTGAGCCACTCTTTTGTCCATTCTAAACGACGACGACAATTAAGAATGCCTGCCAAATCTAATGCAGTTAACTTGGGGAATCGCCTTGTAATTAAATTATTGTTTGCATTCGCGCTATCCTCGCGCTCTTTTAACACTCCAATTACTTTGATTTTTAAATGTTCCATCGTAGTGTAAGAGCAAATAGAAAATTTTCAACAGCTGTCGCCTGATGAAATCGATTTTTATTATTAATTTCGACAAATTTATTTCTTCTTTTTGTCTTTAAACTCTTGTGCACGGCAGGATTGATTGAAATAATAAAAGTACTACATTTAAAGGATGAAAATTGCCAAATATAGGTTCCTCAGAATCTTCTCATTTAAACTATTCCTTTTATAAACTATTGAATTATTGTGCCCCTCAAGAAATTTCCAATTAGTTTCACGGTGGACAGCTCGATCGTTCGATAAACGACACCAACCGAAAAACAGGTTGACATTTGGGCAGAGTTGCATTTTGTTTATAATTTTAAGGTTAAAATACATTAGGAGTGTTCTAACGCCGATGGCAGAACTTTAGTAGAATATTAAAACTCGTTAATACCTCTATTATATAAACAAATAATAAATCTCATTTCTATTGTGAAATTCTTTATTCTCAATAGAAAACTGAAGATAATCTGTAGTTCACTGTAGATAATGGGAGCAATTAGTCATGGAAGTACTAAACGTGAAAGTGGTTAGCAGGTAATTGCCCTGCCCGTTTTTAAATGTGAATTTGTTATGCTTTTTTATAGGATTGAAATGTAGTCGATAATAATAATATTTGTAAAGCATATACATTTGGTTGTATATTATATCTTGGAGTTGGCTACATAAATAAACATTTAACTAAACATAAATGAAATTAAATTTAATTATCAAAATATTTAGTAATTTTAAGTGTACAACACGCTGAACTGCTAATGTCGCCGCGACTTGACAGTGGTATTACTATTATACATATTGCTTTAACGTTTCATTACGCAGAACATATCGTAAGGTTGATAGATAAAATATAAAACATATATAAAAATATATAAAAAATATAAAAATATTATAAACCTAAATATAAATATTTACAATTTTGGTCTTTCCACGCATGTGCCATTTTTGTTAACTTTACAGTAAACTTATGTTGGCAATGTGATTTATTCATACCAATTAAATATCTTTAATATATATTATTGTTAGCTTTATAGTAAACTGTAGTATACATTTACATTGAATGCACTGGCTAGTTATATATATCAAAAATTAATTTGTTTAAAGAGTACATTTTACCTCTTTGACCTAAAATATAAATATAAAAACATATTAATAATATATAAAAAAAATAAAAAATAAATTTTAGATTCCGAAAGCAAACAAAATTTTGAAAGAAATTTGTGAGCAACATTCAACAATAACTAAAAGGTTCTCAACATGTTTGCAAAGATGCATGTTGGACACATTAACAAGTTGAGAGCCTCTCTCTCATCTCACCTCTCCATCTCGTTAATGACCATTTCCCTTGAGTAACTCGAAAACAATCAGAGCTCCAAATTACTTGAATAGGATTACCAACAACTGTACCAAATCTAATCAGCGAAATCCGAGACAAACTATATCAGCAATAAAGAAAAATCGGTCTCTCGAAAATTCGTCGACAACATCAGGATCCCAAGCAATATTTAAAAAAACTAATATAGTAATAATACAAAAAAATAAATAATATTCCATCATTATACAAAATAATAAACAGTAAACACACATTTAATTTTTAATAAAAATATATACGTTTTGCGTAGTTAGTTCACGGGCTCGAAAATTTAACATAAAATTTATTTTTATGAAAAAATTATAAAGATCTGTTCCCTTCCTATGCTCAAACAAACAAAGTGCAGTGAAATAATTGAAACCGATTACAAATCAAAGAGGGGGAAAAACAACATTGATCGAAAATATACTGAAAACAGAAAATAGTGAGAAAACAAAAAAAGGTAATTATAATTTGAAAAAAGATACCAAGTGAAATAAAAAAAAACAATAAAATAAAAGATGTGAAATTTGACGAACCTAATACTATTCTTCAATTGTGAAAAAAAGAAGGAACATTTGACTTCGCTGGAAGCTCTTTCAATGCAGTCAGGTAGTGCATTGTACTCACATTTCTTTCAACATACACAACCACGTATGTGTTGTAGAGTGTGCAATGTGTAGAAGTGGAGAATTCTTCTCACATCATGGAATCGATTTTTTGGAGACTTTCGGCTTGTAGCAAAATTTGATAATGAATATTATTAAATAAATATTATTTATTTTAATTTATTGATAATAAATATTACTAAATAAATATTATTTATTTTAATTTATAATAATTTAATAAAACATACAACATACATTTTTATTATTTGCTATTTACCATTTACTATTTTACTTGCATAATATTTTCCTGGATCGAAAATTCTATTAAGATATTTAAATATGTAATAGTTGCATACAAAAGAAAAGAAAATAATAATAAAAGGTATTATCAAAAGACAAAAAAAATCAAATACAAGTGTCACTTAAATACAATTTCAAATCATAATAATACATAACAGGCATTCGTTATATTATTTTCATTACAAGGTAACTCCTGGTTGTTATGGTGTGAGCAAGATATCACATTTTCCAAAAGATAAGAATTATAGTAAATAACTCTCGTAAATAGGAGACACTTTCAGATATTGCTGCATCAGAAATTATATTTATCTTTCAAGTAGACCTAAAGTTACTGCACGGTACGTTCGATACAAAACGTCATTAATTCGCATTAAATAAAGAAATTAACTTCTTCGTGAGGATGCAAATGCAATACATCAAAAGAGAATAAAGATAAGAATAACAGGCATCCTTCTAAATCAGATTGAGGTGATTTTATATCTAATTGAAAGTGAAAAAATCAATTATTTGTAAATATAATATATATAATATAATATATATGAAATAGATATAATGTATATAATGAAATATAAGCAATTTTTCTTGCCTATATATATATATTGCCCGTATATATTTTATCTTTCCTTTAATATAAATATCTTGATAAGCTCTTAGAGATCAATTTAGTAATCTTTTAGACCAAATTATTTACAGTTCCTTAAAAACCGATTAGCATGTTAGTAGGTTTTCAGTCGATGTTATTGATGTTTTCATTCTAATTACTTGTTTATTACTTATCTTTTTTTAAACTCATAGACTATATAACTATAGGCCTTTGTAACCTTGGAAGAACCTTGTTCTATGCTATGCAGAATTTTAATATTCGCAATATATCAACTTTATAAGCCTAATCACAATATAGACTGGATGTCCGACCTGGTTCCAATTAATAAAGGTGTAGAAAATGGTTTGTATCCTTCTTTAATACTGGTAAAACACCTGTTAAAATTAAAATTCATAGTCTCATCATTTTCAACTTTTTCATCTTCTCCACTGTATTTCCTAAGAAATTTTACTTAGGTTAGTATTATTAGATATAAAATTGGGTTAATTTAAATTTTTGACAACACCACTGTTGGAGTTTGGTGTTTTTATTCAAACAAATCTTCCAGTTTTCGAAGAAGTGAAAAAAAAGCAAACGAATAAAGTGAAATTGTCTAAAGAAAAAAATCAATAAATAATATTGGAGAAAATTTTAAAGGGTATTGAATAAACAAATTTTTAGAACCCAAGTGCTATTAAATACTATGCAAAACAATAGGAACGTTTTTAATTTACGGCATGGATACCACTTTACTAGAAGGCCTTTCATCGCAGTCTTGAAATTATATTTTCTTTGTTTTGCCGTGTAGTAAAAGTCATTACCGAATTGAGAACTTCACATGTTGTTGTTGTACGTGCCATGTTTTAATTTGGTTGATGGCGACTCTCAGTAAAATTTAGTTGTATGCGAGTTTTCATGCATTGAATATTTTGAGAAATAATAACACGCTGCGGTTGTGTTTTTTCTCGAGTCACTTATATTCTGTTGTCAAGTTTGTTTCTGTAAACAAATTTTTATTATTTGAAATTCGTATATACATACGGAAATATATAAGAAAAGAAAAAATTAAAAAATGATAAAATATATAAAACTTTTTTTTTTATATATAACTTTTCCGTTGATGTGAAAATAAGAATATTTAAATTTTGAAATATTATTATGTACTTACCTTTTTGCTTTTGTTGATTATATATAGAATTTCACTTACCCGTTATATTTAAGACTTTTGGATTGTTAAAAATTACTATAATACCACATATATCTTCTTATCTTACGATTTACTTGGAAAATTTAATAATGAATTCGTTGCGACTTAAAAATAAATTCATATTTAATACAAATTTATAGGTTAATTTGATTCATTAACTAATGTTACTGAATTATTTAATTTCTTGTTCGTTTTCGGGATCCTTCCAGATAACCTGAATGAACGATCAAAGTTAGGGTGGGTACAACTATTCACGGATCTCATAACATCAGAGGTAACCGGCATTACGTTGATACCCTGCTCACTTCCCTTGGCGACCTTGCGGCATATTTGTTGGTCTAAACCGGTCCTAATTTATTTATATTATATTTTTAATAACTCTAAAATAAAATGTAGAACGGGAAGGAAAAGGATAGACCAAGAATCCCCCTGTCGACTGTTAGCTAGCCTAACCATACACGGTCCTGCCCGTTCTCTTTCTTCTTCCATCGAAAATGACTAAATGCATTAATTATCGTTGTGTCTTTGCTTTGTGTGTATTTGCTTATATTTGTTTGTATTTTGTTCGATGTATACGGAAAATCGGCGAATTAACCAAAGACTTAGCAAATAAACTTCCGAACCCAAAAAAATTGATTTTTTCACCCCTATGCCAATGTCAAAACATCAATCTGCCTTTGGTAGATACTAAGTTTTTTATGGTGACTATTTGTCCTGGCTGTTTTTGACACATGTTGACCGCGATTAATATATCAAAACAGCGGTTGACTTCGGTGGAGAAGCTCTACAATTTAAGTCAGAAGACTCGTGTAGAGGCGAATGATAAGGTAAGAAATTACCTCTAACACATGATGGTTTCGAAAATAAACTCATTCTTGAGAATAGTCAACTCAAGGTGCTGTTCAATTTCTGAGTAGTCTAGGTTGAATCGGGAGTTGCATTAAAAAACGCCATCCATAAATAATTGCTGCAGTTGTATGAAGTTGACATTATAAACTGGGATGCGATATTTGTTTACTTATGTTCAATTAGGTGACCTGAAACTACTTTGTCATTATGGAGCAGAGTATTGTCGCAAATTCCGAAGAATAGGTTTGCTACAGTTCGTCGTTGAATTTGTTCCTAAATTGCATGTCACATTCCCATCACATGCGAGTTTGTAAAAGTTTTTCAACTTTGGAACGTGTAAGCAACGCGAGGCTTCTATACGTGAACTTCGGAATAGTCCAACCGACATGGAAGCAGTCATACTGCTCAGCCCTGAAGGCAACCCAATACAGTCCACCTCCGATAGATCTGATATAGTTCAGAGTCACTTAGTATGGGGGCTTACGAAAGCGCTAGGTACTGCGATTATGACTATTTGTCACGATGGCATCTAGTACGAAGCCAGAGCATCGTGGGTTTCTTGGCCCACAAATCCTTCGTGATGGTGTTTGACATCAAGTTGTCGAATACTAAATAGCTCAAAAGACGGTATTTGGGTAGATTCTCACGGGCCCTTCGCCATGTAAACAATCCACCAAAACAATTGTTTCTTACCACACGGAAGTTTTCTTAGTTAAATTGATATCTCAGTCTTGCGAGTTACAAGACAATAAGACTTCAGACAATAAGCATTCCGAAGACCATTACGCAAAGACTACTAGACGTCATTCTAATAGTCTAAATATAGTTTCGTTACCTTTTCGGCCAGAGTTCCCATTGGGGATAAATCTGGCCCAATCTCGCTTCTTATGTTGACAGTTTGTCTGCAGTGAAGTCTAACAAAAATATTCGATATAACAGTATTCTGAAAGAATATCTTCAGCTAGGATATATAATGAGGGTTCCGAAACCTAATCCGAAAACTCCAGCAACAACTACTGTTTTAATAATCCGAATCTAAAGCATTTCTTCCATTGCATTTGAAGCAACCTGAACGAATTTAATGTAAAGACCGTATTGACTCACGTATTAATGAAACGCCCTTCCGCCATACGGCACTATTATCGACTCACCTAACAGAAAATGTACATCCAAGCCAATGCCTGCCAATTTTAATGATCTTTGATTTATGACGTGGAGTATATTTTATTTTATATTGAATCACATATGGTGAACAATTTAATAAATTGTCTACATCTTTCTATGTATGTCCCTCAACAACCTTCTATATATATATATATATATATATATATATATATATATATAGATATATATATATATATATATATATATGAAATTTATACATATATATATATATATATATATATATATATGTATATATATATATATATACATATATATATATATGTATATATATATATATATATACACATATATATATATATATATATATAAATTTCAAACTCGTTACTGTTTCACATGCACATTTGAAAATGCGTTTTGAGAAAAAATTTCATTAAACTCATATAAAAAAACGAATCAATTTTAAATATTAAGCCTTTATTTTATTATGCGTGTGTATCATCACAAATATATTAGATTTTATGACTCGACATTATTTCTTTGTTGTAGTATGTAAATGTTATAAATTGTTCACTATAATAATTTAAACTGTGCTCAATAATGTAGTTTTTATATTATAATGAAAATTTTTGACTTATGGCATAGTTATGCATTACTGCAGATTTTTATTGAACAATTTCTGTTTTTAATGTGATTCGATGGTTTAACCACCTACAATATGTAAATGCCAATAAAATGATATATAAGACAAAAATTACAATGTTCATAGCGCACAAAGATTTTAAGCATTTTATTATAGATTTTATATTATAGGGATGTTTAAATCCCTGTTTTTTATTACCTACATAGAAAAATCTGAAAACATGCCATAAAATGTAAGGTGTTAAAACGTTACTTCTGTACTTTAATACTAACAATCTAATGCAAACTATTCTTCCCTCTTACATCCTCTCATCGATCTGCTTTCGAAGTAAGTAGTTATTGTTGTAGCAAAAGGTATATTGAATTTAAGCTTGTATTTATTTCAATATAAAAATTTGACAGACTTCCGACCACCAAAGAAATGGAAAATCTTGCTTAACATCTGAAATATAAATCTTTGAAATAATTAAAAATATTTAAAATTTTTATCTCAAATTACCTGGGCACTTGTCCTTAAGTTACTTAAACTGCTGTATATCTGAAAAGGCAAAATCAAGTTTTAAAAAAGTGAGAATGGGGCTTTATTATATAAAATAAGACCCAGCTTACGCCGGAATTTAATACGGATTTTAGATTTACTAAATGTAATAGCATTTTTTTACTAAATGTAAAATACCCCATCTTATCTTATGTTATCTTATGTTAATGTCTTTACTACTTTTACTAACCTAATGGGGTAAATGCTCTTTAAAATATCGTACCAGATAATTACAGTAAGTTCTGACGAAAATTATTTTTTAAGGTTTGTAGGTAAAATGCAAGTGAGTAATTAAAAGGTTTTGGTTTAAAAGAATTGTGTTCGAGAAAAAGTTGAGCTCTATTGCTTTTCATTGGTCAGGATAACCTGTCTATAATGCCAGAGGAGGAATTTTATGAATAATAATGATTAACCTAATCAAATTATCGACAGAACTTCTACAAAGAACTAATAACCAAATTGTTATGTTTTCCATGTACCTACCATGAATGGAACGTTTTAATGGGTATCCTGGCGGTTTTGATCGGTGAATTCCCGTTGTTTGAGCTGCAATTCAGTTATATCAAACTCATCCAAGTCTCTGCTGGAATCAACGTCGATAACATTCTCATCATGTGGCCAATAACTAGATGTCATTGTCGAACTCGCCATTGCGACTGACGGGAACGAATCCTCCATCAATGTGCTGGACGCACAACTTGTGACACTTCCCGACATTTGCGAATCACCAGCACTGGTCTGATAAGTGGCAGTGGTGCCTGCTGAACTTGTGTTCTGGTCAATGGATGTATTCAGCGAATCCACTGAAGTGTCCTTTATCATTTCCTCTGACGGCAAATCACATGCTGCCCCAAATGAAACAGACGAGTTAGTTTTTGAGTCAGTTACCGATTGCTCCCAGTTTTCTTTAGTTTTTGTTATCGTTGTCGTCGTTATGACCTTACCCGAGGTGTAGTCACTTTCATTGGAAAATGTCATGACTTCCAAATCTAAATTAGGTTTTACAATAATATTTGGCAACGTTCTCTCTGCTTGCTCTCCTTCGCTGGATTCAGGGAGGACTGACTTACGTAAAAAAGCCGCGCCATTTTCCAAGCCACGTCCAACTCCATTTCCATTAGAGTTGTTCGATTCGTCCGATCTGGATAACAGGAGAGCGGCTTCCTCCTTTGCCTTAACTTCTATAAGATGAGCTTCGATACACGCATTTTCTAAGCCTTCAAACTCCTTTAAGCTCGATATTGAAACGTCGTCGCCACCTGCTACTCCATTTCCACTATGTCGGACCATGTAGCGTCTAGTGAAACTGCCATTACTGGAGTCAGTTGATCCTTGGTGAGTTCTGTTGCGATTTTCGAGGGATATAGCCTGTTCCAAGGATTCAAATTCTTGCAGGCTGCTCATTGAGACATCATCATGTTCGCCTCGGGAGAAATATCGGCGACCCGCTAAAACATCGTACTCTGGTGTGCTGGAGAAGGAGTCTTTAAAGCTGCTTATCCGACTACTGCCGACCTCGAACTCTCCATCTTCCTCCTTTATGTCCTCTAAAACGCCGCCAGTCAGGTCATAAGGATACCTTAGCTGCGCATCTGTCAGCTGCATTTCCACCCACTTTTTATTCACCGATGCAATGTCACTCGTGTCTTCGTGCTGCTCACTTCCACTTCCGCTATCGGCTGTGGGAGGACTTTCCTCTAATTCAAAATTTAAGTCCTCCCGATACAGTTGAGATCCCAGTTTTGGATCGGCCGGTGCCGATTTGATGATGATCTTTTCCACTTCTTCATCGAACTTGGACTCGTACTTCACTGGTTTGATTTTGATACTCTGACCGCCCAACTCAGCCTCGTTAGCCTCTTTCGCTACCTCTTCAATAATTACGAATTCATCCGAAATGTCCGGTTGATCTACCATCTCAAAAGAGTCGGGTGAATCTGGGGCTTTATTATCATCGAAATCGGAGTCTCCAATCTCGGCGTGCTTCAATTCGGCCAGCTTCTGCATGTATTGTTCTTGAACCCGATTCTGGAAACTTTCATCACTCTTAGTTTCTTGAGATTGCTGTCGCAGAGGTTCGTCTGATACTTTGTGCAATTCATCTTGTGTTTTCACTTTGTATAGTTTTTCTTTGATTTTATCTTCGTCTTCGTCTAATATAGGAGTTTTAGGGATTTCCTCTGTGACAGTTATATTAGGAATATTAGAGTAATCTTGCATATTTTGAGATGGTCTTCTCTCCTCCACCATTGATGTTTCAGCTTCCAACTCTTCGGTGACACTGTCCTCCACTATAATCTCAGCTACAAGTTGAGATGGAGTGAAGGGTCGTTTTTCGTTATCGAAACTGTGATCCATCTCAGCGGCAATTTGCTTCTTTTTTTTCAACTTACGCTCCTTTGGTGATCGAAATTGCCTAGCATACTCAGACTCATAGGGATCCGTGTCGGATTCACTCTCAGATTCTTTACCTTCGCCCAAGAGTGTGGGTTCCAGATCGGAAAACTCTTTTAGAGCTTCTGTGGATATGGCCGTACTTTCGTTGCGCTTGTGTCCTCGTCTCTTGGCTTCATTAGGAGGAGTTATCGCTGACGTTTCTTGTGGGGATTGATCTTTAGATTCTAATTCAAGATCAAACGTATATTCTATTGCAGGAACTACTTCATCTGGTGTGAATTCGAGTCCCTCCATTGCTGTCAAAGATGACGATCCAGCCGAACCGATCATATCATCGAAATTCTCTACTACTGTATCGATGTTCGACGTGCTAGACATACTCACAGAAAAAATACTGCCCTCATCTAAGCTAGAAGCTAGTTTGGATTCATCAATGGACCTCCGCATATCTCCATGATACAGTATATTATCCTCTGTGTTATCTAGCTCTTTAAGCTCCTCGGAAGTTGTATCTATCGGATAAGCGAATCCCCATGTTTTTTCAATTTCTTTTGGCTTCGGGTATTCTTCGATTTTAGATGATTCTAAAGTTAATGCCATATCTATAGATTTGCATTTATGTTCTTCTTGCTCATCTTGAGTATCTAGTTTTGGCTTAAATACCATTTCTTGAGAACGTTTCATATGAGATTGTTGGATCTGTTGATCTGTTATAGGACACGAGGCACTTTCAATGTCGAAACTCTCATCACTTTCTTCGTCGACTTGCAAGTCTCGAATACGAGACATTTCCTCGGACTCCAGAACATCTTGATCTGTAGAAGACGCAACCAACGTTTCTGAGAGCTCTGAAACATCAATACTTCCTAAATTGGCTGAAGATTCAGAGTCTAAACTTTTCATACTTTCATGAGAACTCATAGTTTTGGCACTACTACTGTTCATACAGCTCATTGCACTTACATATTCTGTAGTCTCACGACATACAGATGATGCATCCAACGCAGTCTGATACTCAGAGGACATTTGCAGTGTCATTAGATAATCAGCATCAGATGACAGTGGACGACTCTCGCTTTTTTCAAAACTTTTGTAATAACTATCACTAGAACTCGAGTGATCAACTTCAGGGATAGACCATCGGTTGGATGAATCTCCGGATGATTTTGTCTTTATTCGTTGCACGGTAGAATTTGATTGTTGTGTGTCTGTCTCCTTGAATTCAATTTCAGATGATGTGTCACTAACAGCCTCTGTTTTGACTATATCTTCTTCTGTTACGACACTGATTTTGGTCAATTTATCTTGATAGTAATCTTCCATTGAACTAAAGTCTTCGGCCGTCTCCGTCGAGGTGAAGCGGAATGAAGAATGTTCTTTATTATCTGCATGCTCCGCTATTGAACTGTAATTATCTTCTGTGCCTGTGGATATAAAATCGAAGGATCTGGCGTCTTCTGGTCGTTTAGATTGATTTTCTGTTAGCTCTTCCTGTGGCTGGGACTTACAAATGTCAGTAATGCTACGTAATTCAAACTCAGAGGGAGATTCCTTAATCGACTTTCCATCTTTAACTACTCGCTTCAGTTCATCGGTTACAGCAATTAAAGACTTCTGTACTGCGTCCAAAGTTTGTTCCACATCCTTGGCATCAATTATTTGATTTTCTGAGAATTTTTGTGGTGAATGAATTACTTTACTTGACGGTTCATGAAGGTCTTCTTCCAAAGATTTCCTTTCGCTTTTGTCCAGCGATATGTCTGTTTCAGATCTCTCAAGAACAAACAGAGTACTATCTTCATTTTCAATAGTTTTAGATTCCTTATTCATAAAAGGTATTCTATGTAGGACTTCAGGCTCTTGCTCTAGTAGATCATTCCGGGTCTCGGAACATTGTCTGACTATCTTGCTTTCCAACTGTAGATCCACCTGAGACTCAGTAGTATATTCTTGAAATAAGTCTCTGTTCTCAACTTCCATTACTTCGTCAGAGTCTACCGATAGCTCTTTCATGGAGAGAATATCCCCTGCTTCAATTGCACCTTCAATAGAATTCTCAAATGAGCTCTTTAGTTTTGTTGGAGTAGTTTTTGTGATTATATTGCGACTAGATTCCCCAATATAAAACCTAGTTGGTTTCCCTTCGAGTATTTCCGATTGTTCAGCCTCACCTTCCTCAATCGAGATCTGACTAATAGTTTCGAATGACTCAGCCGGCTCATTAGAACTTATAGTTATCGACATGGGCTGCTCTAGGTGAGATATAACTGAATCGGTTGATATTTCTTCGGTTTTCGATATATCATCTGTTATATCTACACTACGCAAGCTGAGGCTGTCACCATGTTCAACGAGAGCCGATAAGTTCTTGAAAGAATCAGATTGCTTGAGTTGAACGCGTGGTTTTGGTACCGGTGCAGACGTATCAATGTGGATCTCTTCACCTAATTTTCTGTATTGCATTACATGACCCTGATCTGCTGGTGATGTAGGTTTATTTGTTCTTGGTTTTGGAGTTGGAATATCAATAGTCCCTGTAGCAGGAGTTGTAGTAGTTTCAGTTATATTGTCACATTCACCGCCTATTTCTATAAAATAATGTTATTGAATTAAGAATTTTTTCGTAAATATCAGATACAGAACTAAATTAGGAGAAAAATAAGATAGGTCCTTAACAGAAATATTTAACTGAAATATTTTACTGATTATGTATCACGGAGTTCGAATCATGTTATTAATTTGTCATATCATAGACTGAAGAATACGAGCACTCAAAACTCTCAAAGTAAAATGAAGAAATCATATACTAAGTTAAATAGTAAGACTTGAAATTTTTGAAAACGAATAATTACATATTTGTTTAAATATTTTATACCATGCAGTATATATAATATAAATAAATAAAGGTGACATGTCATTTTATTGTATATGCAAATAGAGCTCAACTTTTTATCAACAGCTTTAGAAACGTAATGTGGATTCAATATTACGATATTAAGAACACAATGCACATTTGTACCTGTGGCTAATTCGTGGACATCATTGTCTGCTGTATTTTGTCCAATATCCGTCATTGTATTTGTAGGAGAAATACTAACGTCCCAGCTTAATTTGGAAAACTGTCCTTGTAAACTACTAACTTCGTCGTCTTGGAATAATTCCGCAAAATGTTTGTCAAATTTATCGACTCCATCCTCTATTTATTAGCTTTTCAAATTTTTTATCAATTCGGGACATTTTAACAGCATGTCCTTGAGATTTTTGATAGAAAGGGCATAATGAATATGTGATTGTATATAAAAAACCATTTTTAATAATAGTCACATGGTCATATAGATTCCAGTGTCATTTGTATAGTGTCAGAGTATATTTTTCTATAAATTAATTAATATTTTTCTATATTCTAATATAAAATTTATTATTGGAAAAGAATGATCTGCATACTACCTTCATATTCGGATTGAGTTGAAAGTTTTTAGAAGATTCCCCAATTTTATAACCTTATAAATGTATATCTGAATATACTAACATATTTAATAATAAATACACATTCTTGGCAAATTCCTACATAATAATATGTGAACGAGGTTCATGTTTTACCTTTGGGTTGATTTTCTGAGCATTCCACAGATTTCTCCGAACTATTTTTCTCCGGTAGGCAACTTTCTATTGTTTGCTTTGCGGATGTAATAAATGTATGTGCATGTGTCTGAATGGTTGCTTGCTCATCTGTGAAGCTTAAATTGTCATCAAATGATTTTCCCGATATTGACTCAATGGTAGGCGATTTAATCACATCCAGGCCACCAATGTCATCACATGTAATTGCATAGTTTTCACTGTCAGAGTTGTTCAAATTAGATAATTCCTCTATATTTAGGTCAGAGGTACCATGGCCGTTCTCATGGTACAGTGGATGATGTTTTTCGTTTACTATATGGAAACTTTCTTCGAGGACTTTGTCAACTAAAATCGTAGCTTCTTTTCGAATCGTTAACATATTTTCAAAATCATCCTTTACAAATGATTGGGTCTTAATAGTAGCATCATTTATACCCCCGGCAGAGCCTGCAAAACAATGTTTACTTATAGCTCGTACGTCTAGTATGAGAATGGAGTAATTTCGGATGGTTGATTTTTTTATGTGAAAAATAAGAAGATCAGCTAAGATTTGTAACAAGCGTGATTTATTTTTATTTAACAGTGAATTATGAATAATTATAATGCTTTTCTTTCATGAAGTTCTTGATGTTGTTTAAAATGTGTTATAATGTCTCTACTTATTTCTCCCAATGAATTTGTATATGTATATTATATATATATTTGTATATGTATAAAAATTAATATTTGTTTGTATGTTCATTTTAGAATTGTAAACTACGCATTTGATCGCGAAGAATCTTTATGGAGGTGTAGTAGTCATGGTCACCATTTTGACAAAAAAAAAAAAACAATATCGCGAAGAACTATTAAATTACAACTCTAAAAGTTAAAAAATAGTTATTACAAATTATTAATGCTTAAATTCACTGTAGTTTGACAGTTTGAGAATAAATTTTGCATTCTGCTGTTTTGCAGTCAGATAACAAGTGGTTTCCGCAGACGCCCCTTCATTCAATGAAGAATGAACGCACTGACAGATTAAAATAGTCATAAACGGTATTCGCCAATCTATTTAACTGATGAGTTTTAATACTAAGATAATATGAATGCTAAAAAGCGTGGTAACAAGTCGTGCAATCGTAAAAACATGATATTGTAAAAGGATCGAAATCATTGTCTGTTCTATAAAGCATACACAATAAAATAACTTTTATTTATAAAACTTAATTGTCTTTTAATATAAACCATAATAAAAATTAGTGAGTGTAATGAAAAGGTGAAATAAAAATGTGTATAATAAGTGGCAAACGTTGGAATCAATAATTCACATACCTTTGGCTGTTTGAGAATCTGATCTGTAATCTGGCTTTGGGATGTCGTCGGTACTTTTAGTAATAGATTCTGCAACGAATATATGCTATATTAGCTCAGAGTTCGAAAATAATACTAGAAATAAACATTAAATTAACATTAAATGGGTTCAAAAATTAAGAATAAAATTATACATATAAATTACAATCGGAATCAATGAAAACTGGCTTTTGTTAGCAAGTAAGCATGTTTAAGCTAGGATTACACTAAAATACTTTTATGTATGAACAGTAATTCGCCAGACTTTAGGAAAAATCAGCTAGAAGAAACCTACTTATCTGGATTACGGAAAAATCAGTCTTATCTACCATCATAAATCATTTGTTTTTTTAATTCTATTCATATACGAACCGCAGACTAAATTACAATTCAGTATAACCACATATCAAAATACTCACAACTTTAGAAGCATGTAGAAATAACTCTTATAATATATATTTTATTTCAGCGATTTTTAATTTCCCTCCTTATCATCCGATTCTACATACTCTACATCAGTATGTGCATCCCGACTATCCGGCATGCCCTTGATATGGAGTTTCTCGAACTCAATATTGAATCTATTTCCGGCTTTTTCATAAATTACAGTGTAGCTCTCATTGAGCATATCATTTAGATCCGTAGAAGAGCATATATTCTCTGTTCTGTTATCAACAACACCTGAGATATATTGTAAATCTTCAACTGCAGTGTGTTCTTTATTGCAGGGTTGGGCCTGAAGATTGTTAATATTGATATATATTTTATTATTATCCATACTATTTATGATATTCCTACTGCCGTCGTTCTCAAAAGAGTGTACAATATTAGAACTAGTATTCTCATGTTCGTGAAAAATTAAAATTTTTGATTTGATCTCAAGATGATCTTTGTCAGATGTATCGGACATGTAATCTGAAATATTCTTCGGGTCCACAAGATTAGCTGTAAGTAGGTTACTTGAATGATACTGCTTTACGTTTTTTTCCTTATTTTCTATGGATGGTAGACCAGTTTCACTCAAATCGACGTCCTCTTCATCGGAAACACCGCCTTCACTTCCATCGCCCCTCACACCGAGTCGAGATTTAACTTTACTCAAATTTCTGGATTTTATTTTTTTTCGCCGGTTCGTTCCATCCATTAATAATTCCTCCACATCTGTGATGGACTCCATATTCGATTGAATTTCGAATTTTCTTGTTGTAAATGGTTTTAATATATCACTCGACATCATGAACTCACTCTCGAAACAATCACTACAAGGTACAAAACTGAGGCTAGAAATCGAACACTTCCGCTCATAATCTTCAGTACAAGAATATTCTTCTGAGTCTGTGAGTGCTTCTTCCTTCTGGTTTGATATTCCAAATGTGTACCCAAGATGCATTGGCATGACGTTTGTAATGGTATCTCCGTTTGAATCTTCCTTTAATATAATAACTTCTCGATGTACTGGTGGAAGTTCGCAAGCATCAATCACGTAGGATATTTCAGATATATCTAAAAAGTTCGTAGATTCTTCAGAGAGTATATCTTCAATATCTGTGTGGCATGCATCATCATCATCTGTAGCCAAAATTACCGAACGTGGAATAGGTTTGATATTATCGTCTTCACAGTCAATGCTATATTCTTCAGCCTCAGAGTCATCTAGCTTTTCCACATCCGTCAATACCTCTTCAGTATAAGCTCCCACCGCAAGGAGAGCATTATTACATGGCGAAGAAAAAGAGGTAGCTGGGTTAAGCTGTGAATTTGTATGAACGAATTTTACTTCTACAGGTCGTAATATTTTCCCTAACTTCTCATTATAACAATCTTCATTAGAAGATCCAGAATACTCAATTTGACAAATTCCATCGGTGTCGGATAATAATTCATGCTCAGTTAAACTATACACATCAACAGCAGAAGCACATGATAATGCCGATGCCAAATCACTAACATCGCTCAGTACAGATACCTCCGCATTATTGTCTGAATCATCCTCTTTATCTGCACCAGTATGAGTCATGTCCGTTATACATACTTTACTTTGATCTTCAATAGTTCTAGCTAAATCAACACAGACAGATTTAACTATTGGATACTCATATTCTGAGTCAGTACAGTAATCCTCGCAATCTGTTAAATAGTTATTCATTTGATTCAGACTTTGTGCCCTGAGAAAATCTCCGGGTCTGATTTCTATATGCTCCTTTATGCCGTTATTAATGAGTGATTGTTCTTCTAAACCATTCTTAAGGAACTCGTTAAGAGATATTTTTAGCTCTGGATACATTTGACTTACATCATCTTCATATTCAGAATCATTATAGTCTTCTATATCTGTTGCATCGTTATCGGAATTCGAATTTTTCGAAGGAAGCTTAATATTTGTTCTAGATGGAGTACAAGATATTTGAATTTGGCTATCCATATCTTCCAAATCGGTTAGACAATTATTATTGTGATGATAGTTCATATCATTATCAGTTGAACTACTCTCAGAGGACTCTGAACTGTTGTTTCTGGTGATCGACATCTTTGGTAAAGTTGACATTTTTTATTTTAAGTTTGTTTATTTTAAACTAGTATTTTAAATAAAAAGATGAATGTCAATATTTTACAATTTTAAAATAACATAATATTTAGGGAATCATATTTTTTGAGAGACATTGTGTATCGAATCTATTATATATAATTGCATCATAAATATAACTCAATACGTAAATATTTGTAAGTATAAATTTATATACACATATCTATAGCTATAAATATGTACTGCACACATAATTTCTTATATATTATAGTTACACATTTACCTTGAATTTTCTCAGCGTTTGACTCCGGTAATGGTGAAGTAGTTTCACTACCAACAATAATATTTCCTGCCACAAATTGTTGCTGAAGTGAGGGACTTATTGCGAATCCAGCTACTTGCTCCATTCGCAAAGTTTCTGCAATTAATGCTAATGGACTTCTGGTAGGCTTAGGGGAGCTTGGACTAGCTGTTAAAAACCGGTCCTGATCAGACCCATAGATTGGTAAGGCAACTGAATCCGAGAGACTGGAGTCGGTGGTATCAATAAAGCTGACATCGAACTCGGTGACATATTTCTGATCATGGGATGATGAATGTAACACATGAGTATCCTGATCGATATCCGGTTGTTTATATATAACTTCGATTGATTTTCCAGGTCCTAATGTTTTAGTGAAAACCTCACTCGTCATAATTATTCTGCTTCCAGAGGAGGACGTTGATGTGTTTGCACTATCGGTAGATTTATAAGGACGAGTTTTTTCATAATCAGCATCCACTACAACAACAGTAGCAGCCGAAGCAACTGGCATCGGCTCATTCCGAACCTGGACGGTATCAATTTGGGGAATGGGAATAGAAGTCCCTGGTGTTATGTCAGCTAGTTTTGCATTTATCTTATCTTTGTATGACTTGATACTTACGCTCCTTACAGTTTTTCGTGTACTGTGTGAGGAGCCGCTTGCACTTGTACTTCCACTTGATGTCGCTGATTCGTTGGCGTATTCCATCATTTTTTTTTGTACAGTCGAACTACTCTTTGGAATGCTTTTCGGGTGTTCCTTAGAAGGTCTTTCTGTTTTGGTAACTTTATTTGTGTGTGAAAGATGTGTGTTGGATGATTTCGATTTATCGATTTTAATTTGTTGATCGTAAGTTTTAGCCGAGCTTGGTTGAGTTTTAGAGTTTTTAATTATTTTCTTTATTTCCAAATTATTAATTTTATTTTCTTGTAAAGCATATATTTTGCTATTAATCGGTTTTGTGCTGAACTTTTGTTCATTCTGGATCAAAATTTTGTTTTTAGCTTCAATATCATATTTTCTGACATCGGACGATAATTCCAATTCTCTATTTTCTTTTTTAATTGTCTTTATTGTATTTTTCGACTGCTCTGACTTCAAAAATTGTTCCTGCCTCTTTGCGGGTGCGATATTCTTACCAGTATCAGAATCCCGCTTAATGAGCCTCTTAAAGGCACTTGTTTTCAAGGTATTTGTGGTGGATTTCTTTATAGTTTGTGGTAACGGCGATGAAGGTTTTAAGGCACTTGTACTTTCAAGATCTAACTTTGAAATGTCCCCAGAATTTCCAACTTTCATGCTGTGTGAAAGTGTGGGTTGCATATAGTGGTGAGCTTTAGAAGAAATCGGAGTAATTGGGCCTTTTCGTTCTTTATTTTCACTTGCAATATCTTTCTTGTTTACAGCTCTTGTTTTTGGTTTTGTACTTAGTGAATAAAAGCTTGTTACATTAGAGTACTGCTGTTTGGTTTTTTGTACTGGACTTAGTGTTCTTAGTATTACATTAGTTGGAACACGAGTAATATCAGTTCTTAATCTCACCTTTGGGTTGGAAATTTGTGAAGCAACAGTGGATTTAATAGATTTGTTTCTCTCTGAATCTAAACTCAAATCTGATACAAGCAGGTCATTCTTAAGTCGTCTATGAGGGTTTCTATACATCTGAACAGAAGATCCACTAGTACCTTGATATATTTTGTTTTTTTTCTCTTTTATAACGATCTCTGGAATGTTATCTTTTTGATGTGTAGGAATCCTTAGAGGTTCTGAAGTAGTCTTAGTATAGTTCTGTTTTGAATTTTTAAATACTCTTTCGATTTGGGATTTTTTTTGTGACTTTACTTGTGTCTGTATTGTACTACTAGCTGACTTCGGTTTAGAAATGTCCTTGTCTTTATGAATTCTTTTATTAGTATCTACTATACCACCTTTCACTCCCACCTTGTTACTAGTACTTCTTAAAGGAGTTGTCTTCCTTTGACCCACAGCTGTGCGCTTTTCTACTAACTTTTTACCTTTTTCTAAGTCAACAAAATAGGCTATAGGTTGTATGCTATTTATATCTCCCTTTATTTCCTGTGAGACTAACTCGAGACTGTCAATGCTAATATCGGAATCACAAGCATCGTCCGTGTTTCCATGCTTACGCAAAGGCATTTTATTTAAATCCACTGTATCGACTTTCTGGTTGGTATTCTCTACAAACACTGATTGCGTCATATTTTCAGAAGTAAGATTGATATCGATATTAGGTGTTAAAGAATCAGGTGTACTTAAGAAAGACAATCTTCGATTATCTCCAAGTGCAATGTCATCATAATACAATTTTCTTTGTTGAAAATTATTGAAAGATGATTTCGATATATTGAAACGATTTATATCCCTTTTACAGTCAAATTGATCATCGACCATTTCAGCATTCTGATATTTTCCAGATATTTTTTCAGCAAAATCTAGTCTACCTAACGTTTTATCTGTAAACACTTTCAAACATTCTATTTCCCCAATATTTTTCCTATCAAATGGAACATTTTGGGTCAAGTCAGGTACTTGAAAAATGTCAGAGTTCTGTAGTTCAGTGGGCTTACCAATGCCCTCAAGTCCTCCTAACGATTCTTCTGAAAGTATTTTCGACAGCTCTTCCACTACATTGGTTTTTCTATAGATTGAAGTGTGTTCTGTCATATTATCTTCAGATTTCTGTATCTGTTCTGTCCTTTCAGACATGACATAGTCATCCAATTTCTGTAGTTTAGGGGACTTTTCAACAAAATCTAGGATACATATAGTTTCATCCGAAAGAATCTTCGGAAGCTCATCGACTCCATCGCTCTGTTTATCAATTGTAGACTTCTTCGTTACGTGAGATGAGATATAGTCATTATTTCTAACAGTGGGGGATTTTTTTGTCATGTCAGACATTCGAAGGTCGTCAGATTTCTCTAGTTCTACCACCATACTAATAGAATCTGGACTACGTATAGCTTTATCCGAATGTTTTATCCGAACTTTTTCTTCTCTATCGGTCTGTTTGTCAATTGTTGACTTCTCAGTCACATAAGATGTGAGATAGTCGCCAGATCTATCAGTTGGAGATTTTCCTGTCATGTCACATATTCGAGGTTCGTCGGATTTCTCTAGTTCAAACGGCTTACGAACCGAATCTGGAGTATGAACAGGTTTATCCGAATGTATATTCGGAACCTCTTCTACTCTAACGGCCTGGTTATCTATTGTTGACTTGTCAGTTACGTAAGATGTGAGATTGTCGTCAGATCTGTCAGTTGGAGATTTCTCTATCATGTCAGATATTCGAGGGTCGTCAGATTTCTGTAGATCAAACGGCTTACGAACAGAATCTGGAGTACGCACAGGTTTATCCGACTGCAGATGTGGATCCTTTTCTTCTCTATCGGTCTGTTTATCAATTGTTGACTTCTCAGTTACGTAAGATGAGAGATTGTCGTCAGATCTATTAGTTGTAGATCTTTGGTCAGATTTCTCGTATTCAGGGGGCTTTTCAAAAATACCTAATTCATCTATGGGTTTATCTGGAAACGTTTTCGAAATGTCCCTTACGATTTCGGTCTTCTTTTCTGTTTGATATTTTTCTGTCGTGACTATTTGGAGGGAGTCATCTAAATTCAGTATTTCAGGGGACCTTTCTATAAATTCCTGTCCACCTATTGGTTTATCCGGAGATGTAATTGGAAGCTCACTTACGACATCGGACTTCTTGGTAGTTGATTGTTCGAATTTGTGAGATAGGAATGAATCTTCAGATTTGGGAAGATCAAGAGACGTTGCCATAAAATTTTGTTCACCTATAGGTTTATCCGAAACCATTTGTACTAGCTCATTTTCTCTATCGGCCTTTTTATCAGTTAGAGATTTTTTGGTCTTAACATTTTGGAGGTAGTAGTCAGATTTCAGTAGTTCAGGGGACTTTTTTATAAATTCTTGTTCAATTGTCGTTTTATCTAAAGATGTCTGTGAAACATTACATACGGTAACGTCCGTCCTATCAGTTGGTGATTCGGTTTTGTCAGATATAATATAGTCATCCGATTTCTGTAGTTCAGGAGACTTCTCAATAATATCTAGGATACCTATAGGTTCATCCTGTTCTTCCCTATCTATTTTCTTATCGATTGGAGACTTCTCAGTTTTGTCAGATGTGTAATAGTCGTCAGATTTCTGTGGTTCATGGGGTTCTCCAATAAAATCTAGAGTACGAATTGGTTTATCTGAATGCAGCTCTGGAACCTTTTCTTCTCTATCGGTCTGTTTGTCAATTGTTGACTTCTCAGTCACATAAGATGTGAGATAGTCGCCAGATCTATCAGTTGGAGATTTTCCTGTCATGTCACATATTCGAGGTTCGTCGGATTTCTCTAGTTCAAACGGCTGACGAACAGAATCTGGAGTACGTACAGGTTTATCTGAATGCAAATCTGGATCCTTTTCTTCTCTATCTGTCTGTTTGTCAATTGTTGACTTCTCAGTCACATAAGATGTGAGATAATCCTCAGATCTATCAGTTGGAGATTTTCCTGTCATGTCACATATTCGAGGTTCGTCGGATTTCTCTAGTTCAAACGGCTTACGAACAGAATCTGGAGTACGTACAGGTTTATATGAATGCAGATCTGGATCGTTTTCTTCTCTATCTGTCTGTTTGTCAATTATTGACTTCTCAGTCACATAAGATGTGAGATAGTCCTTAGATACGGTAACGTCCGTCCTATTAGTTGGTGATTCGGTTTTGTCTGATATAATATAGTCATCCGGTTTCTGTAGTTCAGTAGACTTCTCAATAAAATCTAGGATACCTATAGGTTCATCCTGTTCTTCCCTATCTATCTTCTTATCGATTGGAGACTTCTCAGTTATGTCAGATGTGTAATAGTCGTTAGATTTCTGTGGTTCATGGGGTTCTCCAATAAAATCTAGAGTACGAATTGGTTTATCTGAATGCAGCTCTGGAACCTTTTCTTCTCTATCGGTCTGTTTGTCAATTGTTGACTTCTCAGTCAAAAAAGATGTGAGATAGTCGCAAGATCTATCAGTTGGAGATTTTCCTGTCATGTCACATATTCGAGGTTCGCCGGATTTCTCTAGTTCAAACGGCTTACGAACAGAATCTGGAGTACGCACAGGTTTATCTGAATGCAGATCTGGATCCTTTTCTTCTCTATCGGTCTGTTTGTCAATTGTTGACTTCTCAGTCACATAAGATGTGAGATAGTCAACAGATCTATTAGTTGGAGATTTTCCTGTCATGTCACATATTCGAGGTTCGTCGGATTTCTCTAGTTCAAACGGCTTACGAACAGAATCTGGAGTACGTACAGGTTTATATGAATGCAGATCTGGATCGTTTTCTTCTCTATCTGTCTGTTTGTCAATTATTGACTTCTCAGTCACATAAGATGTGAGATAGTCCTCAGATACTGTAACGTCCGTCCTATCAGTTGGTGATTCGGTTTTGTCAGATATAATATAGTCATCCGATTTCTGTAGTTCAGGAGACTTCTCAATAAAATCTAGGATACATATAGGTTCATCCTGTTCTTCCCTATCTATTTTCTTAATGATTGGAGACTTATCAGTTTTGTCAGATGTGTAATATTCGTCAGATTTCTGTGGTTCATGGGGTTCTCCAATAAAATCTAGAGTACGAATTGGTTTATCTGAATGCAGCTCTGGAACCTTTTCTTCTCTATCGGTCTGTTTGTCAAATGTTGACTTCTCAGTCACATAAGATGTGAGATAGTCGCCAGATCTATCAGTTGGAGATTTTCCTGTCATGTCACATATTCGAGGTTCGTCGGATTTCTCTAGTTCAAACGGCTTACGAACAGAATCTGGAGTACGCACAGGTTTATCTGAATGCAGATCTGGATCGTTTTCTTCTCTATCTGTCTGTTTGTCAATTATTGACTTCTCAGTCACATAAGATGTGAGATAGTCCTTAGATACGGTAATGTCCGTCCTATCAGTTGGTGATTCGGTTTTGTCTGATATAATATAGTCATCCGATTTCTGTAGTTCAGGAGACTTCTCAATAAAATCTAGGATACCTATAGGTTCATCCTGTTCTTCTCTATCTATCTTCTTATCGATTGTAGACTTCTCAGTTTTGTCAGATGTGTAATAGTCGTCAGATTTCTGTGGTTCATGGGGTTCTCCAATAAAATCTAGAGTACGAATTGGTTTATCTGAATGCAGCTCTGGAACCTTTTCTTCTCTATCGGTCTGTTTGTCAATTGTTGACTTCTCAGTCAAATAAGATGTGAGATAGTCGCCAGATCTATCAGTTGGAGATTTTCCTGTCATGTCACATATTCGAGGTTCGTCGAATTTCTCTAGTTCAAACGGCTTATGAACAGAATCTGGAGTACGTACAGGTTTATCTGAATGCAAATCTGGATCCTTTTCTTCTCTATCTGTCTGTTTGTCAATTGTTGACTTCTCAGTCACATAAGATGTGAGATAATCCTCAGATCTATCAGTTGGAGATTTTTCTGTCATGTCATATATTCGAGGGTCGTCAGATTTCTCTAGTTCAAACGGCCTACGAACAGAATCTGGTGTACGTATAGCTTTATCCGAATTTTTATTCAAATACTCTTCTTTTCTATCGGTCTGTTTATCAATTGTCGACTTCTCAGTTACGTAAGATGAGAGATTGTCGTCAGATCTATCAGTTGTAGATCTTTGGTCAGATTTCTGGTATTCAGGGGGCTTTTCAAAAATACCTAATTCATCTATGGGTTTATCTGGAAATGTTTTCGAAATGTCGTTTACGATTTCGGTTTTCTTTTCTGTTTGATATTTTTCTGTCATGACTATTTGGAGGGAGTCATCTAAATTCGGTATTTCAGGGGACCTTTCTATAAATTCCTGTCCACCAATCGGTTTATCCGAAGATGTAATTGGAAGCTCACTTACGACATCGGACTTCTTGGTAGTTGATTGTTCGAATTTGTGAGACAGGAATGAATCTTCAGATTTGGGAAGATCAAGAGACGTTGCCATAAAATTTTGTTCACCTATAGGTTTATCCGAAACCATTTGCTCATCCTCTCTATCGGCCTTTTTACCAGTTGGAGATTTTTTACTCTTGACAGTTTGGAGGTAGTCGTCAGATTTCAGTAGTTCAGGGGTCTTTTTTATAAATTCTTGTTCAATTGTCGTTTTATCTGAAGATGTCTTTGGAAGATCACTTACGGTAACGTCGGTTTTGTCAGATAATATATAGTCATCCGATTTCTGTAGTACAGGAGACTTCTCAATAAAATCTAGGATACCTATAGATTCATCCTGTTCTTCCCTATCTATCTTCTTATCGATTGGAGACTTCTCAGTTATGTCAGATGTGTAATAGTCGTCAGATTTCTGTGGTTCATGGGGTTCTCCAATAAAATCTAGAGTACGAATTGGTTTATCTGAATGCAGCTCTGAAACCTTTTCTTCTCTATCGGTCTGTTTGTCAATTGTTGACTTCTCAGTCAAATAAGATGTGAGATAGACGCCAGATCTATCAGTTGGAGATTTTCCTGTCATGTCACATATTCGAGGTTCGTCGGATTTCTCTAGTTCAAACGGCTTACGAACAGAATCTGGAGTACGTACAGGTTTATCTGAATGCAAATCTGGATCCTTTTCTTCTCTATCTGTCTGTTTGTCAATTGTTGACTTCTCAGTCACATAAGATGTGAGATAATCCTCAAATCTATCAGTTGGAGATTTTTCTGTCATGTCATATACTCGAGGGTCGTCAGATTTCTCTAGTTCAAACGGCCTACGAACAGAATCTGGTGTACGTATAGCTTTATCCGAATTTTTATTCAAATGCTCTTCTTTTCTATCGGTCTGTTTATCAATTGTTGACTTCTCAGTTACGTAAGATGAGAGATTGTCGTCAGATCTATCAGTTGTAGATCTTTGGTCAGATTTCTGGTACTCAGGGGGCTTTTCAAAAATACCTAATTCATCTATTGGTTCATCTGGAAATGTTTTCGAAACGTCCCTTACGATTTCGGTTTTCTTTTCTGTTTGATATTTTTCTGTCGTGACAATTTGGAGGGAGTCATCTAATTTCAGTATTTCAGGGGACCTTTCTATAAATTCCTGTCCACCAATCGGTTTATCCGAAGATGTAATTGGAAGCTCACTTACGACATCGGACTTCTTGGTAGTTGATTGTTCGAATTTGTGAGACAGGAATGAATCTTCAGATTTGGGAAGATCAAGAGACGTTGCCATAATATTTTGTTCACCTATAGGTTTATCCGAAACCATTTGTACTAGCTCATTTTCTCTATCGGCCTTTTTATCAGTTGGAGATTTTTTGGTCTTAACATTTTGGAGGTAGTCGTCAGATTTCAGTAGTTCAGGGGACTTTTTTATAAATTCTTGTTCAATTGTCGTCTTATCTAAAGATGTCTGTGAAACATTACATACGGTAACGTCCGTCCTATCAGTTGGTGATTCGGTTTTGTCAGATATAATATAGTCATCCGATTTCTGTAGTTCAGGAGACTTCTCAATAAAATCTAGGTTACCTATAGGTTCATCCTGTTTTTCCCTATCTATTTTCTTAATGATTGGAGACTTCTCAGTTATGTCAGATGTGTAATAGTCGTCAGATTTCTGTGGTTCATGGGGTTCTCCAATAAAATCTAGAGTACGAATTGGTTTATCTGAATGCAGCTCTGGAACCTTTTCTTCTCTATCGGTCTGTTTGTCAATTGTTGACTTCTCAGTCAAATAAGATGTGAGATAGACGCCAGATCTATCAGTTGGAGATTTTCCTGTCATGTCACATATTCGAGGTTCGTCGGATTTCTCTAGTTCAAACGGCTTACGAACAGAATCTGGAGTACGTACAGGTTTATCTGAATGCAAATCTGGATCCTTTTCTTCTCTATCTGTCTGTTTGTCAATTGTTGACTTCTCAGTCACATAAGATGTGAGATAATCCTCAAATCTATCAGTTGGAGATTTTTCTGTTATGTCATATATTCGAGGGTCGTCAGATTTCTCTAGTTCAAACGGCCTACGAACAGAATCTGGTGTACGTATAGGTTTATCCGTATTTATATTCAAATCCTCTTCTTCTCTATCGGTCTGTTTATCAATTGTTGACTTCTTAGTAGTGGCAGATTTGACATAGTCGTCAGATCTATCAGTTGAAATTTGTTCTGTCATGTCAGACATTCGAAGGGCGTCAGATTTCTCTAGTTCTGCCTCCATACTAATAGAATCTGGACTACGTATAGCTTTATCCGAATGTTTTATCCGAACTTTTTCTTCTCTATCTGTCTGTTTGTCAATTGTTGACTTCTCAGTCACATAAGATGTGAGATAGTCCTCAGATCTATCAGTTGGAGATTTTCCTGTCATGTCACATATTCGAGGTTCGTCGGATTTCTCTAGTTCAAACGGCTTACGAACAGAATCTGGAGTATGTACAGGTTTATCCGAATGCATCTTCGGAATCTCTTCTACTCGAACGGCGTGGATATCTATTGTTGACTTGTCAGTTACGTAAGATGTGAGATTGTCGTCAGATCTATCAGTTGGAGATTTCTCTATCATGTCAGATATTCGAGGGTCGTCAGATTTCTCTAGTTCAAACGGCCTACGAACAGAATCTGGAGTACGTATAGGTTTATCCGACTGCAGATCTGGATCCTTTTCTTCTCTATGGGTCTGTTTATCAATTGTTGACTTCTCAGTTACGTAAGATGAGAAATTGTCGACAGATCTATCAGTTGTAGATCTTTGGTCACATTTCTGGTATTCAGGGGGCTTTTCAAAAATACCTAATTCATCTATGGGTTTATCTGGAAACGTTTTCGAAATGTCCCTTACGATTTCGGTCTTCTTTTCTGTTTGATATTTTTCTGTCGTGACTATTTGGAGGGAGTCATCTAAATTCGGTATTTCAGGGGACCTTTCTATAAATTCCTGTCCACCAATCGGTTTATCCGAAGATGTAATTGGAAGCTCACATACGACATCGGACTTCTTGGTAGTTGATTGTTCGAATTTGTGAGATAGGAATGAATCTTCAGTTTTGGGAAGATCAAGAGACGTTGCCATAAAATTTTGTTCACCTATAGGTTTATCCGAAACCATTTGCTCATCCTCTCTATCGGCCTTTTTATCAGTTGGAGATTTTTTAGTCTTGACAGTTTGGAGGTAGTCGTCAAATTTCAGTAGTTCAGGGGTCTTTTTTATAAATTCTTGTTCAATTGTCGTTTTATCTGAAGATGTCTTTGGAAGATCACTTACGGTAACGTCGGTTTTGTCAGATAATATATAGTCATCCGATTTCTGTAGTACAGGAGACTTCTCAATAATATCTAGGATACCTATAGGTTCATCCTGTTCTTCCCTATCTATTTTCTTATCGATTGGAGACTTCTCAGTTTTGTCAGATGTGTAATAGTCGTCAGATTTCTGTGGTTCATGGGGTTCTCCAATAAAATCTAGAGTACGAATTGGTTTATCTGAATGCAGCTCTGGAACCTTTTCTTCTCTATCGGTCTGTTTGCCAATTGTTGACTTCTCAGCCACATAAGATGTGAGATAGTCGCCAGATCTATTAGTTGGAGATTTTCCTGTCATGTCACATATTCGAGGTTCGTCGGATTTCTCTAGTTCAAACGGCTTACGAACAGAATCTGGAGTACGTACAGGTTTATCTGAATGCAGATCTGGATCCTTTTCTTCTCTATCTGTCTGTTTGTCAATTGTTGACTTCTCAGTCACATAAGATGTGAGATAGTCCTCAGATACGGTAACGTCCGTCCTATCAGTTGGTGATTCGGTTTTGTCAGATATAATATAGTCATCCGATTTCTGTAGTTCAGGAGACTTCTCAATAAAATCTAGGATACATATAGGTTCATCCTGTTCTTCCCTATCTATTTTCTTAATGATTGGAGACTTATCAGTTTTGTCAGATGTGTAATATTCGTCAGATTTCTGTGGTTCATGGGGTTCTCCAATAAAATCTAGAGTACGAATTGGTTTATCTGAATGCAGCTCTGGAACCTTTTCTTCTCTATCGGTCTGTTTGTCAAATGTTGACTTCTCAGTCACATAAGATGTGAGATAGTCGCCAGATCTATCAGTTGGAGATTTTCCTGTCATGTCACATATTCGAGGTTCGTCGGATTTCTCTAGTTCAAACGGCTTACGAACAGAATCTGGAGTACGCACAGGTTTATCTGAATGCAGATCTGGATCGTTTTCTTCTCTATCTGTCTGTTTGTCAATTATTGACTTCTCAGTCACATAAGATGTGAGATAGTCCTTAGATACGGTAATGTCCGTCCTATCAGTTGGTGATTCGGTTTTGTCTGATATAATATAGTCATCCGATTTCTGTAGTTCCGGAGACTTCTCAATAAAATCTAGGTTACCTATAGGTTCATCCTGTTCTTCTCTATCTATCTTCTTATCGATTGTAGACTTCTCAGTTTTGTCAGATGTGTAATAGTCGTCAGATTTCTGTGGTTCATGGGGTTCTCCAATAAAATCTAGAGTACGAATTGGTTTATCTGAATGCAGCTCTGGAACCTTTTCTTCTCTATCGGTCTGTTTGTCAATTGTTGACTTCTCAGTCACATAAGATGTGAGATAGTCAACAGATCTATTAGTTGGAGATTTTCCTGTCATGTCACATATTCGAGGTTCGTCGGATTTCTCTAGTTCAAACGGCTTACGAACAGAATCTGGAGTACGTACAGGTTTATATGAATGCAGATCTGGATCGTTTTCTTCTCTATCTGTCTGTTTGTCAATTATTGACTTCTCAGTCACATAAGATGTGAGATAGTCCTTAGATACGGTAACGTCCGTCCTATTAGTTGGTGATTCGGTTTTGTCTGATATAATATAGTCATCCGGTTTCTGTAGTTCAGTAGACTTCTCAATAAAATCTAGGATACCTATAGGTTCATCCTGTTCTTCCCTATCTATCTTCTTATCAATTGGAGACTTCTCAGTTATGTCAGATGTGTAATAGTCGTTAGATTTCTGTGGTTCATGGGGTTCTCCAATAAAATCTAGAGTACGAATTGGTTTATCTGAATGCAGCTCTGGAACCTTTTCTTCTCTATCGGTCTGTTTGTCAATTGTTGACTTCTCAGTCAAAAAAGATGTGAGATAGTCGCAAGATCTATCAGTTGGAGATTTTCCTGTCATGTCACATATTCGAGGTTCGCCGGATTTCTCTAGTTCAAACGGCTTACGAACAGAATCTGGAGTACGCACAAGTTTATCTGAATGCAGATCTGGATCCTTTTCTTCTCTATCTGTCTGTTTGTCAATTGTTGACTTCTCAGTCACATAAGATGTGAGATAGTCCTCAGATCTATCAGTTGGAGATTTTTCTGTCATGTCATATATTCGAGGGTCGTCAGATTTCTCTAGTTCAAACGGCCTACGAACACAATCTAGTGTACGTATAGGTTTATCCGTATTTATATTCAAATCCTCTTCTTCTCTATCGGTCTGTTTATCAATTGTTGACTTCTTAGTGGTGACAGATTTGAGATAGTCGTCAGATCTATCAGTTGAAATTTGTTCTGTCATGTCAGACATTCGAAGGTCGTCAGATTTCTCTAGTTCTGCCTCCATACTAATAGAATCTGGACTACGTATAGCTTTATCCGAATGTTTTATCCGAACTTTTTCTTCTCTATCGGTCTGTTCATCAATTGTTGACTTCTCAGTCACATAAGATGTGAGATAGTCGCAAGATCTATCAGTTGGAGATTTTCCTGTTATGTCACATATTCGAGGTTCGTCGGATTTCTCTAGTTCAAACGGCTTACGAACAAAATCTGGAGTATGTACAGGTTTATCCGAATGCATCTTCGAAATCTCTTCTACTCGAACGGCGTGGTTATCTATTGTTGACTTGTCAGTTACGTAAGATGTGAGATTGTCGTCAGATCTATCAGTTGGAGATTTCTCTATCATGTCAGATATTCCAGGGTCGTCAGATTTCTCTAGTTCAAACAGCCTACGAACAGAATCTGGAGTACGTATAGGTTTATCCGACTGCAGATCTGGATCCTTTTCTTCTCTATCGGTCTGTTTATCAATTGTTGACTTCTCAGTTACGTAAGATGAGAAATTGTCGACAGATCTATCAGTTGTAGATCTTTGGTCACATTTCTGGTATTCAGGGGGCTTTTCAAAAATACCTAATTCATCTATGGGTTTATCTGGAAACGTTTTCGAAATGTCCCTTACGATTTCGGTCTTCTTTTCTGTTTGATATTTTTCTGTCGTGACTATTTGGAGGGAGTCATCTAAATTCGGTATTTCAGGGGACCTTTCTATAAATTCCTGTCCACCAATTGGTTTATCCGAAGATGTAATTGGAAGCTCACTTACGACATCGGACTTCTTGGTAGTTGATTGTTCGAATTTGTGAGACAGGAATGAATCTTCAGATTTGGGAAGATCAAGAGACGTTGCCATTAAATTTTGTTCACCTATAGGTTTATCCGAAACCATTTGCTCATCCTCTCTATCGGCCTTTTTATCAGTTGGAGATTTTTTAGTCTTGACAGTTTGGAGGTAGTCGTCAGATTTCAGTAGTTCAGGGGTCTTTTTTATAAATTCTTGTTCAATTGTCGTTTTATCTGAAGATGTCTTTGGAAGATCACTTACGGTAACGTCGGTTTTGTCAGATAATATATAGTCATCCGATTTCTGTAGTACAGGAGACTTCTCAATAAAATCTAGGATACCTATAGATTCATCCTGTTCTTCCCTATCTATCTTCTTATCGATTGGAGACTTCTCAGTTATGTCAGATGTGTAATAGTCGTCAGATTTCTGTGGTTCATGGGGTTCTCCAATAAAATCTAGAGTACGAATTGGTTTATCTGAATGCAGCTCTGGAACCTTTTCTTCTCTATCGGTCTGTTTGTCAATTGTTGACTTCTCAGTCACATAAGATGTGAGATAGTCCTCAGATACGGTAACGTCCGTCCTATCAGTTGGTGATTCGGTTTTGTCAGATATAATATAGTCATCCGATTTCTGTAGTTCAGGAGATTTCTCAATAATATCTAGGATACCTATAGGTTCATCATGTTCTTCCCTACCTATTTTCTTATCGATTGGAGACTTCTCAGTTATATCAGATGTGTAATAGTCGTCAGATTTCTGTGGTTCATGGGGTTCTCCAATAAAATCTAGAGTACGAATTGGTTTATCTGAATGCAGCTCTGGAACCTTTTCTTCTCTATCGGTCTGTTTGTCAATTGTTGACTTCTCAGTCAAATAAGATGTGAGATAGTCCTCAGATCTATCAGTTGGAGATTTTCCTGTCATGTCACATATTCGAGGTTCGTCGGATTTCTCTAGTTCAAACGGCTTACGAACAGAATCTGGAGTACGTACAGGTTTATCTGAATGCAAATCTGGATCCTTTTCTTCTCTATCTGTCTGTTTGTCAATTGTTGACTTCTCAGTCACATAAGATGTGAGATAATCCTCAAATCTATCAGTTGGAGATTTTTCTGTCATGTCATATACTCGAGGGTCGTCAGATTTCTCTAGTTCAAACGGCCTACGAACAGAATCTGGTGTACGTATAGCTTTATCCGAATTTTTATTCAAATGCTCTTCTTTTCTATCGGTCTGTTTATCAATTGTTGACTTCTCAGTTACGTAAGATGAGAGATTGTCGTCAGATCTATCAGTTCTAGATCTTTGGTCAGATTTCTGGTACTCAGGGGGCTTTTCAAAAATACCTAATTCATCTATTGGTTTATCTGGAAATGTTTTCGAAACGTCCCTTACGATTTCGGTTTTCTTTTCTGTTTGATATTTTTCTGTCGTGACAATTTGGAGGGAGTCATCTAATTTCAGTATTTCAGGGGACCTTTCTATAAATTCCTGTCCACCAATCGGTTTATCCGAAGATGTAATTGGAAGCTCACTTACGACATCGGACTTCTTGGTAGTTGATTGTTCGAATTTGTGAGACAGGAATGAATCTTCAGATTTGGGAAGATCAAGAGACGTTGCCATAATATTTTGTTCACCTATAGGTTTATCCGAAACCATTTGTACTAGCTCATTTTCTCTATCGGCCTTTTTATCAGTTGGAGATTTTTTGGTCTTAACATTTTGGAGGTAGTCGTCAGATTTCAGTAGTTCAGGGGACTTTTTTATAAATTCTTGTTCAATTGTCGTCTTATCTAAAGATGTCTGTGAAACATTACATACGGTAACGTCCGTCCTATCAGTTGGTGATTCGGTTTTGTCAGATATAATATAGTCATCCGATTTCTGTAGTTCAGGAGACTTCTCAATAAAATCTAGGTTACCTATAGGTTCATCCTGTTCTTCCCTATCTATCTTCTTATCGATTGGAGACTTCTCAATTATGTCAGATGTGTAATAGTCGTCAGATTTCTGTGGTTCATGAGGTTCTCCAATAAAATCTAGAGTACGAATTGGTTTATCTGAATGCAGCTCTGGTACCTCATCTTCTCTATCGGTCTGTTTATCAATTGTTGATTTCTCAGTCACATAAGATGTGAGATAGTCGCCAGATCTATCAGTTGGAGATTTTCCTGTCATGTCACATATTCGAGGTTCGTCGGATTTCTCTAGTTCAAACGGCTTACGAACAGAATCTGGAGTACGCACAGGTTTATCTGAATGCAGATCTGGATCCTTTTCTTCTCTATCTGTCTGTTTGTCAATTGATGACTTCTCAGTCACATAAGATGTGAGATAGTCCTCAGATCTATCAGTTGGAGATTTTTCTGTTATGTCATATATTCGAGGGTCGTCAGATTTCTCTAGTTCAAACGGCCTACGAACAGAATCTGGTGTACGTATAGGTTTATCCGTATTTATATTCAAATCCTCTTCTTCTCTATCGGTCTGTTTATCAATTGTTGACTTCTTAGTGGTGGCAGATTTGACATAGTCGTCAGATCTATCAGTTGAAATTTGTTCTGTCATGTCAGATATTCGAAGGGCGTCAGATTTCTCTAGTTCTGCCTCCATACTAATAGAATCTGGACTACGTATAGCTTTATCCGAATGTTTTATCCGAACTTTTTCTTCTCTATCTGTCTGTTTGTCAATTGTTGACTTCTCAGTCACATAAGATGTGAGATAGTCCTCAGATCTATCAGTTGGAGATTTTCCTGTCATGTCACATATTCGAGGTTCGTCGGATTTCTCTAGTTCAAACGGCTTACGAACAGAATCTGGAGTATGTACAGGTTTATCCGAATGCATCTTCGGAATCTCTTCTACTCGAACGGCGTGGATATCTATTGTTGACTTGTCAGTTACGTAAGATGTGAGATTGTCGTCAGATCTATCAGTTGGAGATTTCTCTATCATGTCAGATATTCGAGGGTCGTCAGATTTCTCTAGTTCAAACGGCCTACGAACAGAATCTGGAGTACGTATAGGTTTATCCGACTGCAGATCTGGATGCTTTTCTTCTCTTTGGGTCTGTTTATCAATTGTTGACTTCTCAGTTACGTAAGATGAGAAATTATCGACAGATCTATCAGTTGTAGATCTTTGGTCACATTTCTGGTATTCAGGGGGCTTTTCAAAAATACCTAATTCATCTATGGGTTTATCTGGAAACGTTTTCGAAATGTCCCTTACGATTTCGGTCTTCTTTTCTGTTTGATATTTTTCTGTCGTGACTATTTGGAGGGAGTCATCTAAATTCGGTATTTCAGGGGACCTTTCTATAAATTCCTGTCCACCAATCGGTTTATCCGAAGATGTAATTGGAAGCTCACTTACGACATCGGACTTCTTGGTAGTTGATTGTTCGAATTTGTGAGACAGGAATGAATCTTCAGATTTGGGAAGATCAAGAGACGTTGCCATAAAATTTTGTTCACCTATAGGTTTATCCGAAACCATTTGCTCATCCTCTCTATCGGCCTTTTTATCAGTTGGAGATTTTTTACTCTTGACAGTTTGGAGGTAGTCGTCAGATTTCAGTAGTTCAGGGGTCTTTTTTATAAATTCTTGTTCAATTGTCGTTTTATCTGAAGATGTCTTTGGAAGATCACTTACGGTAACGTCGGTTTTGTCAGATAATATATAGACATCCGATTTCTGTAGTACAGGATACTTCTCAATAAAATCTAGGATACCTATAGATTCATCCTGTTCTTCCCTATCTATCTTCTTATCGATTGGAGACTTCTCAGTTATGTCAGATGTGTAATAGTCGTCAGATTTCTGTGGTTCAGGGGGTTCTCCCATAAAATCTAGAGTACGAATTGGTTTATCTGAATGCAGCTCTGGTACCTCTTCTTCTCTATCGGTCTGTTTGTCAATTGTTGACTTCTCAGTCACATAAGATGTGAGATAGTCCTCAGATACTGTAACGTCCGTCCTATCAGTTGGTGATTCGGTTTTGTCAGATATAATATAGTCATCCGATTTCTGTAGTTCAGGAGATTTCTCAATAATATCTAGGATACCTATAGGTTCATCATGTTCTTCCCTACCTATTTTCTTATCGATTGGAGACTTCTCAGTTATGTCAGATGTGTAATAGTCGTCAGATTTCTGTGGTTCATGGGGTTCTCCAATAAAATCTAGAGTACGAATTGGTTTATCTGAATGCAGCTCTGGAACCTTTTCTTCTCTATCGGTCTGTTTGTCAATTGTTGACTTCTCAGTCAAATAAGATGTGAGATAGACGCCAGATCTATCAGTTGGAGATTTTCCTGTCATGTCACATATTCGAGGTTCGTCGGATTTCTCTAGTTCAAACGGCTTACGAACAGAATCTGGAGTACGTACAGGTTTATCTGAATGCAAATCTGGATCCTTTTCTTCTCTATCTGTCTGTTTGTCAATTGTTGACTTCTCAGTCACATAAGATGTGAGATAATCCTCAAATCTATCAGTTGGAGATTTTTCTGTCATGTCATATACTCGAGGGTCGTCAGATTTCTCTAGTTCAAACGGCCTACGAACAGAATCTGGTGTACGTATAGCTTTATCCGAATTTTTATTCAAATGCTCTTCTTTTCTATCGGTCTGTTTATCAATTGTTGACTTCTCAGTTACGTAAGATGAGAGATTGTCGTCAGATCTATCAGTTCTAGATCTTTGGTCAGATTTCTGGTACTCAGGGGGCTTTTCAAAAATACCTAATTCATCTATTGGTTTATCTGGAAATGTTTTCGAAACGTCCCTTACGATTTCGGTTTTCTTTTCTGTTTGATATTTTTCTGTCGTGACAATTTGGAGGGAGTCATCTAATTTCAGTATTTCAGAGGACCTTTCTATAAATTCCTGTCCACCAATCGGTTTATCCGAAGATGTAATTGGAAGCTCACTTACGACATCGGACTTCTTGGTAGTTGATTGTTCGAATTTGTGAGACAGGAATGAATCTTCAGATTTGGGAAGATCAAGAGACGTTGCCATAATATTTTGTTCACCTATAGGTTTATCCGAAACCATTTGTACTAGCTCATTTTCTCTATCGGCCTTTTTATCAGTTGGAGATTTTTTGGTCTTAACATTTTGGAGGTAGTCGTCAGATTTCAGTAGTTCAGGGGACTTTTTTATAAATTCTTGTTCAATTGTCGTCTTATCTAAAGATGTCTGTGAAACATTACATACGGTAACGTCCGTCCTATCAGTTGGTGATTCGGTTTTGTCAGATATAATATAGTCATCCGATTTCTGTAGTTCAGGAGACTTCTCAATAAAATCTAGGTTACCTATAGGTTCATCCTGTTCTTCCCTATCTATCTTCTTATCGATTGGAGACTTCTCAATTATGTCAGATGTGTAATAGTCGTCAGATTTCTGTGGTTCATGGGGTTCTCCAATAAAATCTAGAGTACGAATTGGTTTATCTGAATGCAGCTCTGGAACCTTTTCTTCTCTATCGGTCTGTTTGTCAAATGTTGACTTCTCAGTCACATAAGATGTGAGATAGTCGCCAGATCTATCAGTTGGAGATTTTCCTGTCATGTCACATATTCGAGGTTCGTCGGATTTCTCTAGTTCAAACGGCTTACGAACAGAATCTGGAGTACGTACAGGTTTATCTGAATGCAGATCTGGATCCTTTTCTTCTCTATCTGTCTGTTTGTCAATTGATGACTTCTCAGTCACATAAGATGTGAGATAGTCCTCAGATCTATCAGTTGGAGATTTTTCTGTTATGTCATATATTCGAGGGTCGTCAGATTTCTCTAGTTCAAACGGCCTACGAACAGAATCTGGTGTACGTATAGGTTTATCCGTATTTATATTCAAATCCTCTTCTTCTCTATCGGTCTGTTTATCAATTGTTGACTTCTTAGTGGTGGCAGATTTGACATAGTCGTCAGATCTATCAGTTGAAATTTGTTCTGTCATGTCAGACATTCGAAGGGCGTCAGATTTCTCTAGTTCTGCCTCCATACTAATAGAATCTGGACTACGTATAGCTTTATCCGAATGTTTTATCCGAACTTTTTCTTCTCTATCGGTCTGTTCATCAATTGTTGACGTATCAGTCACGTAAAATGTGAGATAGTCGCCAGATCTATCAGTTGGAGATTTTCCTGTCATGTCACATATTCGAGGTTCGTCGGATTTCTCTAGTTCAAACGGCTTACGAACAAAATCTGGAGTATGTACAGGTTTATCCGAATGCATCTTCGGAATCTCTTCTACTCGAACGGCGTGGTTATCTATTGTTGACTTGTCAGTTACGTAAGATGTGAGATTGTCGTCAGATCTATCAGTTGGAGATTTCTCTATCATGTCAGATATTCGAGGGTCGTCAGATTTCTCTAGTTCAAACGGCCTACGAACAGAATCTGGAGTACGTATAGGTTTATCCGACTGCAGATCTGGATCCTTTTCTTCTCTATCGGTCTGTTTATCAATTGTTGACTTCTCAGTTACGTAAGATGAGAAATTGTCGTCAGATCTATCAGTTGTAGATCTTTGGTCAGATTTCTGGTATTCAGGGGGCTTTTCAAAAATACCTAATTCATCTATGGGTTTATCTGGAAACGTTTTCGAAATGTCCCTTACGATTTCGGTTTTCTTTTCTGTTTGATATTTTTCTGTAGTGACAATTTGGATGGAGTCATCTAATTTCAGTATTTCAGAGGTCCTTTCTATAAATTCCTGTCCACCAATCGGTTTATCCGAAGATGTAATTGGAAGCTCACTTACGACATCGGACTTCTTGGTAGTTGATTGTTCGAATTTGTGAGACAGGAATGAATCTTCAGATTTGGGAAGATCAAGAGACGTTGCCATAAAATTTTGTTCACCTATAGGTTTATCCGAAACCATTTGTACTAGCTCATTTTCTCTATCGGCCTTTTTATCAGTTGGAGATTTTTTGGTCTTAACATTTTGGAGATAGTCGTCAGATTTCAGTAGTTCAGGGGACTTTTTTATAAATTCTTGTTCAATGGTCGTTTTATCTAAAGATGTCTGTGAAACATTACATACGGTAACGTCCGTCCTATCAGTTGGTGATTCGGTTTTGTCAGATATAATATAGTCATCCGATTTCTGTAGTTCAGGAGACTTCTCAATAAAATCTAGGATACCTATAGGTTCATCCTGTTTTTCCCTATCTATCTTCCTATCGATTGGAGACTTCTCAGTTATGTCAGATGTGTAATAGTCGTCAGATTTCTGTGGTTCATGGGGTTCTCCAATAAAATCTAGAGTACGTACAGGTTTATCTGAATGCAGATCTGGATCCTTTTCTTCTCTATCTGTCTGTTTGTCAATTGTTGACTTTTCAGTCACATAAGATGTGAGATAGTCCTCAGATCTATCAGTTGGAGATTTTCCTGTCATGTCACATATTCGAGGTTCGTCGGATTTCTCTAGTTCAAACGGCTTACGAACAGAATCTGGAGTACGCACAGGTTTATCTGAATGCAGATCTAGATCCTTTTCTTCTCTATCTGTCTGTTTGTCAATTGTTGACTTCTCAGTCACATAAGATGTGAGATAGTCCTCAGATCTATCAGTTGGAGATTTTCCTGTCATGTCATATATTCGAGGGTCGTCAGATTTCTCTAGTTCAAACGGCCTACGAACAGAATCTGGTGTACGTATAGGTTTATCCGTATTTATATTCAAATCCTCTTCTTCTCTATCGGTCTGTTTATCAATTGTTGACTTCTTAGTGGTGGCAGATTTGAGATAGTCGTCAGATCTATCAGTTGAAATTTGTTCTGTCATGTCAGACATTCGAAGGTCGTCAGATTTCTCTAGTTCTGCCTCCATACTAATAGAATCTGGACTACGTATAGCTTTATCCGAATGTTTTATCCGAACTTTTTCTTCTCTTTCGGTCTGTTCATCAATTGTTGACGTATCAGTCACGTAAGATGTGAGATAGTCGCCAGATCTATCAGTTGGAGATTTTCCTGTCATGTCACATATTCGAGGTTCGTCGGATTTCTCTAGTTCAAACGGCTTACGAACAGAATCTGGAGTATGTACAGGTTTATCTGAATGCAAATCTGGATCCTTTTCTTCTCTATCTGTCTGTTTGTCAATTGTTGACTTCTCAGTCACATAAGATGTGAGATAATCCTCAGATCTATTAGTTGGAGATTTTTCTGTCATGTCATATATTCGAGGGTCGTCAGATTTCTCTAGTTCAAACGGCCTACGAACAGAATCTGGTGTACGTATAGCTTTATCCGAATTTTTATTCAAATACTCTTCTTTTCTATCGGTCTGTTTATCAATTGTCGACTTCTCAGTTACGTAAGATGAGAGATTGTCGTCAGATCTATCAGTTGTAGATCTTTGGTCAGATTTCTGGTATTCAGGGGGTTTTTCAAAAATACCTAATTCATCTATGGGTTTATCTGGAAATGTTTTCGAAACGTCCCTTACGATTTCGGTTTTCTTTTCTGTTTGATATTTTTCTGTCGTGACAATTTGGAGGGAGTCATCTAATTTCAGTATTTCAGGGGACCTTTCTATAAATTCCTGTCCACCAATCGGTTTATCCGAAGATGTAATTGGAAGCTCACTTACGACATCGGACTTCTTGGTAGTTGATTGTTCGAATTTGTGAGACAGGAAAGAATCTTCAAATTTGGGAAGATCAAGAGACGTTGCCATAAAATTTTGTTCACCTATAGGTTTATCCGAAACCATTTGTACTAGCTCATTTTCTCTATCGGACTTTTTATCAGTTGGAGATTTTTTGGTCTTGACATTTTGGAGGTAGTCGTCAAATTTCAGTAGTTCAGGGGACTTTTTTATAAATTCTTGTTCAATAACGTCCGTCCTATCAGTTGGTGATTCGGTTTTGTCAGATATAATATAGTCATCCGATTTCTGTAGTTCTGGAGACTTCTCAATAAAATCTAGGATAGCTATAGGTTCATCCTGTTTTTTCCTATCTATTTTCCTATCGATTGGAGACTTCTCAGTTATGTCAGATGTGTAATAGTCGTCAGATTTCTGTGGTTCATGGGATTCTCCATTAAAATCTAGAGTACGAATTGTTTTATCTGAAAGCAGCTCTGGAACCTTTTCTTCTCTATCGGTCTGTTTGTCAATTATTGACTTCTCAGTCACGTGAGATGAGAAATAGTCCTCAGACCTATCAGTTGGGGATTTTTCTGTCATGTCACATATTCGAGGTTCGTCGTTTTTCTCTAGTTCTAACAGCTTACGAACAGAATCTGGAGTACGTACAGGTTTATCTGAATGCAGCTCTGGAACCTTCTCTTCTCTATCGGTCTGTTTGTCAATTGTTGACTTCTCAGTCACATAAGATGTGAGGTTGTCCTCAGACCTATCAGTTGGGGAGTTTTCTGTCATGTCACATATTCGAGGATCGTCAGATTTCTCTAGTTCAAACGGCCTACGAACAGAATCTGGTGTACGTATAAGTTTATCCGAATTTATATTCAAATCCTCTTCATCTCTATCGGTCTGTTTATCAATTGTTGACTTCTTAGTTGTGGCAGATTTGAGATAGTCGTCAGATCTATCAGTTGAAATTTTTTCTGTAATGTCACACATTAGAAGGTCGTCAGATTTCTCTAGTTCTGCCACCATACTAATAGAATCTGGACTACATATAGGTTTATCCGAATGTTTTATCCGAACTTTTTCTTCTCTTTCGGTCTGTTCATCAATTGTTGACGTTTCAGTCACGTAAGATGTGAGATAGTCCCCAGATCTATCAGTTGGAGATTTTCCTGTCATGTCACATATTCGAGGTTCATCGGATTTCTCTAGTTCAAACGGCTTACGAACAGAATCTGGAGTATGTACAGGTTTATCCGAATGCATCTTCGGAATCTCTTCTACTTGAACGGCCTGGTTATTTATTGTTGACTTCTCAGTCACATAAGATGTGAGATTGAAGTCAGATCTATCAGTTGGAGATTTCTCTGTCATGTCAGATATTCGAGGTTCGTCGGATTTCTCTAGTTCACACGGCTTACGAACAAAATCTGGAGTATGTACCGGTTTATCCGAATGCATCTTCGGAATCTCTTCTACTCGAACGGCCTGGTTATCTTTTGTTGACTTCTCAGTCACGTAAGATGTGAAAATGTCATCAGATCTATCAGTTGTTGATCTTTGCTCAGATTTCTGGTATTGAGGGTGCTTTTCAAAAATACCTAATTCATCTAAGGGTTTATCTGGAAATGTTTTCGAAATGGGACATTCAGGGGACCTTTCTATAAATTCCTGTCCACCTAACAGTTTATCCGAAGATGTAATTGGAAGCTCACTTACGACATCTGACTTCTTGGTAGTTAATTGTTCGAATTTGTCAGACAGGAATGAGTCTTCAGATTCGGGAAGGTCAAGAGACGTTGCCATAAAATTTTGTTCACCTATAGGTTTATCCGAAACCATTTGCTCATCCTCTCTATCGGCCTTTTTATCAGTTGGAGATTTTTTGGTCTTGACAGTTTGGAGGTAGTCGTCAGATTTCAGTAGTTCAGGGGTCTTTTTTATAAATTCTTGTTCAATTGTCGTTTTATCTGAAGATGTCTTTGGAAGATCACTTACGGTAACGTCGGTTTTGTCAGATAATATATAGTCATCCGATTTCTTTTGTACAGGAGACTTCTCAATAAAATCTAGGATACCTACAGGTTCATCCGCAGGCATCATCGGACTCTCTTTGATACTATCGGTCTGTCTATAAATTGTAGACTTCTCCATCATATAAGTTGTGTTAGACTGTTCAGATCTTTCTGTTTCAAGGTGTATATCAGAAAATTCCTTCGAAATCTCACTTACGCTTTCGGCCTTTTTATCAGTTAGAGATGTTGCCTTTATATCAATAGGAGGAAGCTTTACAATATAATCTACGTTACCCATCGGTTTATCCGATAGCACCTGCGAAACCTGTTCTTCCCTATCTATCATCTTACCGATTGGGGACTTCTCAGTTATGTCAGATGTGTGATAGTCGTCAGATTTCTGTGGTTCATGGGGTTCTCCAATAAAATCTAGAGAACGAATAGGTTTATCTGAATGCAGCTCTGGTACCTCATCTTCTCTATCGGTCTGTTTATCAATTGTTGATTTCTCAGTCACATAAGATGTGAGATAGTCATCAGATCTATCTGTTGGAGAATTTTTTGTCATGTCAGATTTCTGTAGTTCAAACTGCTTTCTAATAGAATCATGAGTACCTATAGGTTTATTCGAATGCATATTCAAAACATCTTCTTCTCTATCGGTCTGTTTATCAATTGTTGACTTCTTAGTGGTGGCAGATTTGAGATAGTCGTCAGATCTATCAGTTGAAATTTGTTCTGTCATGTCAGACATTCGAAGGGCGTCAGATTTCTCTAGTTCTGCCTCCATACTAATAGAATCTGGACTACGTATAGCTTTATCCGAATGTTTTATCCGAACTTTTTCTTCTCTATCGGTCTGTTCATCAATTGTTGACGTATCAGTCACGTAAGATGTGAGATAGTCGCCAGATCTATCAGTTGGAGATTTTCCTGTCATGTCACATATTCGAGGTTCGTCGGATTTCTCTAGTTCAAACGGCTTATGAACAAAATCTGGAGTATGTACAGGTTTATCCGAATGCATCTTCGGAATCTCTTCTACTCGAACGGCGTGGTTATCTATTGTTGACTTGTCAGTCACGTAAGATGTGAGAATGTCGTCAGATCTATCAGTTGTAGATCTTTGGTCAGATTTCTGGTATTCAGGGGGCTTTTCAAAAATACCTAATTCATCTATGAGTTTATCTGGAAATGGTTTCGAAATGTCCCTTACGATTTCGGTCTTCTTTTCTGTTTGATATTTTTCTGTCGTGACTATTTGGAGGGAGTCATCTAAATTCAGTATTTCAGGGGACCTTTCTATAAATTCCTGTCCACCTAACAGTTTATCCGAAGATGTAATTGGAAGCTCACTTACGACATCTGACTTCTTGGTAGTTGATTGTTCGAATTTGTGAGACAGGAATGAATCTTCAGATTTGGGAAGATCAAGAGACGTTGCCATAAAATTTTGTTCACCTATAGGTTTATCCGAAACCATTTGCTCATCCTCTCTATCGGCCTTTTTATCAGTTGGAGATTTTTTAGTCTTGACAGTTTGGAGGAAGTCGTCAGATTTCAGTAGTTCAGGGGACTTTTTTATAAATTCTTGTTCAATTGTCGTTTTATCTGAAGATGTCTTTGGAAGATCAATTACGGTAACATCGGTTTTGTCAGATAATATATAGTCATCCGATTTCTGTAGTACAGGAGACTTCTCAATAAAATCTAGGATACCTATAGGTTCATCCTGTTTTTCCCTATCTATCTTCTTATCGATTGGAGACTTCTCAGTTTTGTCAGATGTGTAATAGTCGTCAGATTTCTGTGGTTCATGGGGTTCTCCTATAAAATCTAGAGTACGAATTGGTATATTTGAATGCAGCTCTGGAACCTTTTCTTCTCTATCGGTCTGTTTGTCAATTGTTGACTTCTCAGTCACATAAGATGTGAGATAGTCGCCAGATCTATCAGTTGGAGATTTTCCTGTCATGTCACATATTCGAGGTTCGTCGGATTTCTCTAGTTCAAACGGCTGACGAACAGAATCTGGAGTACGTACAGGTTTATCTGAATGCAAATCTGGATCCTTTTCTTCTCTATCTGTCTGTTTGTCAATTGTTGACTTCTCAGTCACATAAGATGTGAGATAATCCTCAGATCTATCAGTTGGAGATTTTTCTGTCATGTCATATATTCGAGGGTCGTCAGATTTCTCTAGTTCAAACGGCCTACGAACAGAATCTGGTGTACGTATAGGTTTATCCGAATTTATATTCAAATCCTCTTCATCTCTATCGGTCTGTTTATGAATTGTTGACTTCTTAGTTGTGGCAGATTTGAGATAGTCGTCAGATCTATCAGTTGAAATTTTTTCTGTAATGTCACACATTAGAAGGTCGTCAGATTTCTCTAGTTCTGCCACCATACTAATAGAATCTGGACTACATATAGCTTTATCCGAATGTTTTATCTGAACTTTTTCTTCTCTTTCGGTCTGTTCATCAATTGTTGACGTTTCAGTCACGTAAGATGTGAGATAGTCCCCAGATCTATCAGTTGGAGATTTTCCTGTCATGTCACATATTCGAGGTTCATCGGATTTCTCTAGTTCAAACGGCTTACGAACAGAATCTGGAGTATGTACAGGTTTATCCGAATGAATCTTCGGAATCTCTTCTACTTGAACGGCCTGGTTATTTATTCTTGACTTCTCAGTCACATAAGATGTGAGATTGAAGTCAGATCTATCAGTTGGAGATTTCTCTGTCATGTCAGATATTCGAGGGTCGTCAGATTTCTCTAGTTCAAATGGCCTACGAACAGAATCTGGAGTACGTATAGGTTTATCCGACTGCAGATCTGGATCCTTTTCTTCTCTATCGGTCTGTTTATCAATTGTTGACTTCTCAGTTACGTAAGATGAGAAATTGTCATCAGATCTATCAGTTGTAGATCTTTGGTCAGATTTCTGGTATTCAGGGGGCTTTTCAAAAATACTTAATTCATCTATGGGTTTATCTGGAAACGTTTTCGAAATGTCCCTTACGATTTCGGTCTTCTTTTCTGTTTGATATTTTTCTGTCGTGACTATTTGGAGGGAGTCATCTAAATTCAGTATTTCAAGGGACCTTTCTATAAATTCCTGTCCACCAATCGGTTTATCCGAAGATGTAATTGGAAGCTCACTTACGACATCGGACTTCTTGGTAGTTGATTGTTCGAATTTGTGAGACAGGAAAGAATCTTCAGATTTGGGAAGATCAAGAGACGTTGCCATAAAATTTTGTTCACCTATAGGTTTATCCGAAACCATTTGCTCATCCTCTCTATCGGCCTTTTTATCAGTTGGAGATTTTTTAGTCTTGACAGTTTGGAGGAAGTCGTCAGATTTCAGTAGTTCAGGGGACTTTTTTATAAATTCTTGTTCAATTGTCGTTTTATCTGAAGATGTCTTTGGAAGATCACTTACGGTAACGTCGGTTTTGTCAGATATTATATAGTCATCCGATTTCTGTAGTACAGGAGACTTCTCAATAAAATCTTGGATACCTGTAGGTTCATCCGCAGGCATCATCGGTCTCTCTTTGATACTATCGATCTGTCTATAAATTGTAAACTTCTCCATCATATTAACTGTGATAGATTGGTCAGATCTTTCTGTTTCAAGGTGTATATCAGAAAATTTCTTTGATCGCTCACTTACGCTTTCGGCCTTTTTATCAGTTAGAGATCTTGCCTTTATATCAATAGGAGGTAGCTTTGCAATATAATCTACGTTACCCATCAGATCACCCGAAAGCAACTGCGAATCCTGTTCTTCCCTATCTATCTTTTTATCGATTGGGGACTTTTCAGTTATATCAGATGTGTGATAGTCGTCAGATTTCTGCGGTTCAGGGGGTTCGCCAATAAAATCTAGTGTACGTATAGGTTTATCTAAATTGATCTTCGGAACCGCATCTTCTCTATCAGTCTGTTTATCAATTGTTAATGTCTCAGTTATGTCAGATTTGAGATAGTCGTGAGATCTATCAGTAAGAGATTTTTCTGTCATATCAGATAGGCGATGGTTTTCAGATTTCTGTAATTCTACCAGCTTACTAATGGTATCTGGAGTACGTATAGGTTTATCCGAATTTATATTCAAAATATCTTCTTCTCTGTCGGTCTGTTCATCAATTGTTTCAGATTGGAAATAGTCATCAGATCTATAAGATGGAGATTTTTCTATCATGTCAGATATGCGAGAGTCGTCAGATTTCTCTAGTTCTATCGGCTTTTCAGTAAATTCTACAGTATTTCTATGTTTTTCGTGAAGAATCTTTGGAAACTCTTCTGCTTCATCGGTCTGTTTATTGTTTGTAGACGTCGTATTAAATGTGAGATAGTTTTCAGATTTCAGAAGTTCAAGGTGTTGATCTGAAAATTTCTTCCGAAGCTCACTAAAGTCATCCATCTTCTTAGCAATTGAAGACTTCTCAGCAATGTCTTTAGATTTCTGTTCAGGTGGCTCTGCAATAAAATCTAGTGTACCCATCGATCTATCCAAAAACAGCTTCGGAAGCTTTTTCTCTGTATTGATATTGTTAGCTATTGGAGAATCTTCAGTAATATTAGGCGTGAGATGTTCTACAACGTTTTGTGGTTGAGATGGCTTTTCAATAAAATCTAGTTTACCTATAATAGTATTCGAAATCGTTTTCGGAAGCTCTTCTACTTTATCGGTCTTTTTGTCAATTGGATCCTCTTTGGTCTTGTCAAATATGGGTAAGATGATAGTCTTTTGTAACTCAAGGGTACGTAGGTGTGTGCTTTTCCCGCTATCACTATATCGTCTTTGGGAATTTTCGGTCCTCTTGAATAGATCCGTTTTCATATTTTTTGTAATAAACTCAGTTTCACCTAATTTAGGCATTTCTAAACTTGTAACGTTTGTTGTAAAAAGTGACTCAGTCTTATTGAAATTAGAGAGAGTTTCCTTTAAAGGAGCATTAGCAGCATTTGAAACATTTTGTTCAATTGCTTCTACCACATTTTTCACTCGACCTTTTTTATAGTGTAAATTTTCCCCGGGATTCTGGCTATCTATGTCAGAACTAAGCTTTTCATTTTTTAAAAATATCTGTGTACAGTCCTTGACGGAAATATCAATTTCTCTTTTATCACAGGATTCTTCACTCTTTGTTTCTTCTACAAAAATATCTATAGACTCATTTTGGCATTGTTTGGCAATCACACTGATTCTACGTTTCGTACATATTTTTTCACAAATCTCTTCCTCTATTTCTTCTAAGTCGGAACATATATTACGTTCAATGAGCACAGGCGACAGTGTGACTGTTTGCCCGTGTGGATCATAATGTATTAATTGTTCTAAAATCAAATCAGTTTCATTCAAAATCTGACGCTCCACATCATCCATATTAACATGTTTCTGTGTTGTTTCGCGTTTATTTATTATAAATGGCACAGCTTCCAAGGTAGCTGTTGACAATTTCTGTTCGATACTTTGGACTACATCTTTAACAACGGGTATGACTTCATCATTAAGAAGTAAACTATTGGGCTTGGATGTTTCCTTTGACCCTTGAATATTTTCTAATAGCATAACTTTTCGCTTAACTTCACCACTACCTTCTCTAGACTTTAATAAACTCCTATCGTCCGAACTATCTTGGAACGCAATATAAGGTACATTTTGAGATGCTTCAAAGAACTTAAGTTCGGGTTCAAATTCAACATTAAATTGTGTAGTATTATTGGATGAAGTTTCAAGCCGACTACTGTTGCCCATTTCTAAAAATGAGGTAGTGTCTTCGGTTTCTTCGAACATTTTCAATTGCAACATTTCAGCTTCACTATATTTTGCAAACTTTGTCGATTGAACGTTGTGAATACTGATGTGCTCTAATTGCAGACACATGGAGTTTGTCAAATGTTGTGCAATGAAAAATTCGAAAATTTATATAAATAAGATAGGAGAAACAAATTGTAGTTTGTTTTATTACAAAAAAATATATATATATTGTCTCGCTTTTGTTAACATGCAAATTCAACAGGCAGATACGGATATTTGTTAGCCTGAAGTAAATTTGGAGCAAATAGGCTGAACACAATAATGCCCATTTCAAAACTAATACATTATTATAGCTCATTATTCTCCATAATTAATTTCAAGCTGCCATAGAAAATATACAAAATGTACATTTGCTTCTAATATGGTATATGAGGTCGTGGAGTAAGTTTAGAGGTTTTAGTCTAATATTCCCTGAATTTTTAATGAATTCTGTTTGCTATTATAGAGTTGATTGTTGATTATTGTTTTGCGCTTCCAAAATTAATTATAAGAAAGAAACTGAGCGTACAATATTGAAACAAGTAGAGCACATTTTAGATTTGTTACATTTTTATATATACCACGACTTCACATAACATACAGATCTGTTGAAGGCTTAAGATCTTAGCAACTTATTTTCAAAGAAGATATTAGTTGAAAAAGCGAGAATTTATAGTTGCATAGTGCAGTTCAAACACTGATAATTTGCAGTTGGGAAATATTATGATAAACAGAAGTAGTGATAGGATGAAAAGCAAATAATAATTATTAAAAAAGTATAAATCAAACACTTGTGACATCAGAATATGATAACTGTGGAGGTAACTAAAGTACAAAAAAACGTATCCAATCCGGCTACTTAAAAACCAGGAAGCTTGGATTCCAATATATTCTTTATATTTATAACGAAGGGAAAAAATCAAATCTTGAAAATATAAAATATATGCTATAAGTATTTACTTGAACAATATTGTACACTCAATTTCAATTTTGCATTATTTTCGAATAAATTTTATCTTAAGCCGAAATATCCGAATTTTTAACAAATGCTTATTATCTTTTATAATATTGATTGAAATAAACAAATTCGATACACAATATCTTTTAAATAATTCGATTAAGAGTGTCAATTACAAATATCTGTACAAAACTTACCGTAAGTAATATAATGCTCGATTTTTATCAAATATTTTCAAAATCAATGAAGATTACCCATATACTTATATATTAATATTAACTCTCTGAACGATTCTAAAAAACTGATTTGACTAATATGTCGTATTCGAAACCAACGTAGGAAATTCAAGAATGTGACTAAAATTGAATGTCAATGCAATGCTGACCAAGTAAAAAAGAACAACACAAATTGGATTACACCAACACATATGTACTCATGTGGAATAATATAAAGGCTTCCCCTAATATATGCCTATTATATATGCGTACATATTTTCACTTGTATGTTGATATATGTATGCACATTATATTAAATACAATTTGCGTAACATAAATATATTTGACTATTGAAGTTGGGAAATATATATGTTTCAAATATAGGAACTAAAGGGAATTTTGGCTAATAGTTGGCGTTGTGATAAAGAATAAGATTTCCCATGTGTACAATATAATATTCTGAAATTACGGAAATTTGCATAACTATCTAACATATGTACGTAAGAAATCCAATCTGTATTATTTATAAAGACACATCCAAGACATGTATTTAATTCTAATACGAATTGATTTTTAGAAATGTTCATATATGTGATTTCCTTTTTTACATATTTATAATTTTCTTGTAGAGAACTCAAGACATTATGTACGAAAAGCTTCTTGAAATCCATGTAGTACTTATAATTAAATTATAAAAAACTAGAAACAAATGGATATAACTAAAAACACATAATAAATATGTTTCTACAATTAACAAAAGCCAAACAAAAAATGTTTTCTTTGCATTTAAGTATAGTAAAACTTACCTATGGGTGAAATTACAGATACTTTTTCCATCATGGATTCGGTTGACTGGTGTTGAGTGGTAATTTTGTCTGTCACATTTTCTAAAATGAAAATATTTGACATTTGATACTCATGAATATTAGCAATATTCTTAATTTTTAACTTCACATAATCAAGTCATTTACAATAATCAAGTCATTTCAACAATAATTAATATTAATTACCACTTACCTTTTATGTTCGAAGGGCTGTGTATCCGTACTCTATTATCGTTAGATGTCTCAATAGGAGTTGGAGGTGGAGTTTGAGAATGAGGTATTTCGACTTTTTCTGTGAAATAATCAAAATATTATCATATTAAAAATAAAATTGAATTTGATAGAAATATAATTGTAAACACCGTTATGTTTAATATCTTTCTATTACCAGTGTTTTGATAAGTTATATTTGACATGGTCGATTTCTACCAGCGTATTTAGTTAATTTAGTTAACTTACACAATCAAAACACAGTTACCTTAGCAATTTATATATAGCAATTTATATATAAAGTCTTACCTTTTGTTTCAACGTCAGAAATTTCGATAAAACCTTCACTCATTTTCCTTGTTATACTCTCTTCTACTGATTTGTAGAACTCTGCTTCTGTTAGAGATTTACGGGGCTCAGAAACTAATGGAATGGCTAGATCGTCAGATGACATTATGTTGATTTCATCAACCAAGAGTATTTCATCTACTAATCGATCTTTTCTGAGGTTTCCAGTAATTAGGGGACTAGAACCAACTGATTCCTGGTTCACACTATGTGCAATTGGAATGCTGTTGGAGACATACTTTTGTGGAAAGATATCAGTTTCTGTTTTAATAACGTCACTTTTCTTGGGTGTGTGGCCTTGGATTAATGCAGATGATACTGGTAACTGTGATTTCTGTTCCATGCAAAGAAATTCCTCCGTTATCTTCTTCAACTCAACTGGGGTCTTCATATTAGAAAACTCAATAGTATCCTTGCCATCCGAAATTCTAACTTCTCCAGCCGATGCTTGGGATTCCGTCTTTCGAACTTCTTCAATCAAATGCAATATATGTCCCTGGTGGAAGGTCTCTTTTAAGTCTTTTATTTCAACCAACTCCTCGAGTTTAGGATGAACATCTTTAAAAACACCAGTAGTTTTATCAAGAACGGGCATATTTTCGGATGTTTCTACGAACTTTTCCGATGCCTCAATCGATTTTTCATTCGCATTAGACTCCTGTTTCATCCAAATAACATCACCAGAATCAGTTTTTACAAATGAATCTGAACTATGCCGCTGAAAATCTATTCGGTTTTGCATTTCAACGAGTTCCATGTGTTCAGAATGAACATCCTCGGAATCATAATCTGTTCCAACGATGGAGGTTATTATTTCGTTTGTTGTGCTTATCAGCTCCTTAGATGTCTTATTTGTCTTCTCATCCTCATCGTAAACATTTCTAGTATCAGTAGTTTCATAATCAGATTCAGTTTTCACACATGAATCCGAATCATGCCCATGGATCTCTTTCTGGTCTTTCATTTCAACAAGTTCCTTCTGTTGTTGAGGATCAGGGATTTTTTCTAATTTTTCTACAAGCTCCTCCGATGTTTCAAAAGTTTTGTCATCCAAATGGAACGGCTCTTTTATCCTCATATCAGATGATATAAGATGAGCATCTTCGGAAACACTACCTGTTCTAAGGATGGAGGACTTTATTTCGGTTATGGCTGCTGCAAACTCCTTCGATCCCTCATACATATCGTAAACATTTTTAGTATCAGTAGCTATTAAATTATCAACAGTCTCTTCTAACAGGCCTTTTTCTTTAATCCATGTAGGCTTTGTTGTGGAAATTAACTGGTCCTCTGTTAATGTGACATAATCAGATATAGAATTTAACGTATGTTCAGTAAAGCTTGAAGTTTCCATGGGTTTTATGACCATGGGTAACTGTGATTTCTGTTCCATGCTCAGAAAATCATGGGTCTGTTTTATTCTGTCACTGACAGAGTGGGTTGCAGTTTTCATCACACCAACGGAACTCGGTAGCTTTGCAGTTGTATGTTTTTCATCCTCTATTATAACTAAGTCTTCGTTTGATTTGATTTTCGATGGGGATTTCTCCGTGATGGAAGTTTCATAAACAGAATCTTTGTTTTTGTCTAATTTGCTTACGGCATTTATGCCTAAATCTTGTCCATTGGAGTTCGCCAATTCTCCAATAGCTACAGCTTCCGCTATTATTGCAGAATCCATAAGAACATTGGAGACACTCTTAATATTGATTTCGTTCACAAAATCGTCTCCTAATTTGACTTCTATTTCTTTTGACTTCTTGGTAGGAGTTTGTTCGGTTTTCCCAAATACTTGTGTCGTTTCTATTCCATCGATTTTGCGTTTTTGACCAGATGCCTCAGTAATATTTCGCTTTTCAATGGTCGAAAATTCATTGACAGTCGATCCTTCAATGAAATCATCTTTTTGTTCCTTTTTACTCACTTCAAAACCATCGACTTTTTCTTTTACTTCCTCCACAAATTTCTCAGTTATTGTCAACTCGTGCCGTAACTGATTTTGTTTTTCCACATTTAGAAAATCCTCGGTTAACTTTCTAGTCTCTTGTCCAAATGAAACTGTCGTACTTTTATTGACAACATTTTCTATCAATGTCGTGCTCATCAGCATTTCGTTGATGATTTTTAAGTTTTCGTGATCGGATTCTATGACAGATATTTCCTCTTCGGAATTTCTGCTAGATGTCTTAAACTTATTGGTTAGCTCTTGGTCGAATTCCCGCTTGCTTATTTCTGCTGGCTCAATTTTTCCCATTTTGATTTTCAGGACTTGCTCTGGCACAACAGCTGATTTAATGATATTATCTGTTGGCAATTGCATAAGTATTTCGGACTCATGTATCGCTTTTTTGTCTTCTATAAGGCTCTTTCTTTTGATTTCTGTAATCTCTTTAGTGATTTCCTTTTTTTGCATAGAGGCAGGAATCTGCCTTTCCATTGAAAGTCTTTTCACAATCTTCTCCCTTCGTTCAGCCACAGTCCGCTTTGCTAATTCCTCATCAGATTCGGACTCATCCACCTCCTTTTCTTCAGCCGAATATTTCACCTCCTCCCGTTCATTAATTTGTTGTATTCTCTTACCTGAAATTAAGGAGAACATTAAGTAATATGTAATTATATAGATTCTGTGCCTTTTTTTATCACATACTTTCTTCTCGAACTAACTCCTCCACAGACTCAGAATTCTTCATGACGTCTGGATCGTCAAAGTCACGCGAGTGAGACAAACGTCCGCTCTTACATTTCTTCATGATATCACCGCGGCCGATGGTTACCAACGCATTCTCCAAAGCATGAATGTCATAATTCGGCTTGTCCTTAAATAAGCGAATCATACTCTGAGCTTGCTTTGCAATGCTATCCGTATTGTGATTAATTATTTCATCGGTTTCTTCGGTACTGATTCCAATTACCGGCGACAGCTGTATCCAATCTTTGCCCAGAAGATTTGACAAATCGACAATTCGTATATCGCCAATATAATGGTCATTTTGATGTTTACTCTGACTATACAGCGATGTTCCATAGTTGTTGACAGTATCAGAGAAAGCATTTGTCACGTCTGGTATGACAGTATCGGGAAGAACTATATTCAGAATGCAAATGGGATGTTGTGGTGGTTCGCCTTTAGCAACTTTTGGCTCCTTCATAAATAATGTTCTTCCCACAATATCGGCGTGTTGATCCTTTACTCGCACTGTAAAAGACAGTCTATTTTCACGAAAGGCTTTAAACTGGAGAAGTAGCTGATCGCCAGATTTAGTCACAGGTATTAAGTTTCCAGCCATTTCTATATATTGGGGTTTGCCCTCCAACACTTCAACATCACGACTCTTCGCTACTTCAGTAAAAAGTTCCTGTTTTTCAAGAGTTTTATCCTCCCTGTCGTCAGTCATGCAAAATACTCGTAATCGGGCTTCGTATGGCTCAACCTTTTTGGCAAAAACCACGAATTTTGCCATAAAGGGCACATGTATGACTTCTCTGAAAAAAATATATCAATCGTGGCATAAGGCATAAATGGCATAAATTTTATAAATGGTTTTATGGTACTATAACTATATTGATTGAACATACTTATACAGTTCAGTGGCCATTTTTGTTGCTTCCGATATGTTCCTACAGTCCATTAACCAAAATCTAGCCGAAACTGTAGTAGTGAATGAAACGCAATCATTGACAAAGGTCAGAGGTGTTGAGCCGGTAACATCTTCCCATTGTGCTCTTGATGGTCCTCCTAAAGAGAGTTCAAATTTACAACATATTCAATAAATCGTGGAAACTTTTGAAGCTATTCGAAGAAGATAAGACTTTTAGCAATAACTCAAACTATATTCATTATAAAGTAATTTATGATTTCACATTAGATATCATGAATAGTGGCATGAAAATAAAAGGACAAATGTCAAATTGTGTGCTATAATAGAACTCAATAAAACTCTAAATTAATGAAAGGTTAGTAAATTGACTTAAAAATAACTATAGAAGTTTAAAAAATAGAAAACATGTTTAACATAATAGATTTAATAAATTTGAACTAAAATAAACATACCACAATAGAGAAAGAAAAAAATTCAATACACAATTCAAAACAACATTATCTTAACTATTTAAAAGAGGTTTCTACTATTACTAAAATTTGATATTCTAAATGCTGAAGCGGTTTGGCAGAACATGCTCATTGAAATTTAAAATTAAATTTGTTTGTTTAGGGTGTTTTGATTAATGAAGGAACAAATATTGCCAACGTATTCGAGGAACAGAAAATAAAAAGCGCAAACTGAAATAAAATTTTTCATATTAAATTAATTATTGGAATAATTCAAATTGTAAAATGTGTGAAGCATTTGTTTCAGAAAAGGTCCCTTCGGTGCCACAAACTGTAATATGAATGTTTAGAAATTTTAAATCTTCCATTGCCTTTATTTTTAATACATTTTGATATAAATGTATATTCATATAAAATTAATTCTAAACATTTATTCATTGCATACTGCAATAATTAAGCATTACATGTTGCATATGAAATAAAGAGTCGGAAGTTATTTTTATCTAATAAGACAAAAACTTAAACGTAAATTAATAACTCAAAATTATTTGTCTGATTACAATTTACATAATAAATAGTCCATTGTGTTTTACTCACTGTCGAGTTAAATCGATAAATGATATAAAGCACTTCCCCAGCTAGAGCTACATATCCTTCTATGCTATATTTTACTTTTTATTATTATTATATTCAATACAATTTTATTATTAGAGAGTATACTCAAAATAGTAATTTTCAATTAAATATTTCCATTGCAAATTACTTCGTAGAATATATCAGAGACTCATCTGTAGAATATTTGATTTTGGAATATTCCACCTTCCGTAAGTATCTCTATTGTAATTGTTTATTTACAGAACTATAATTCTTCAATGAAAGAATTTAAAACTCTAAACTGCAATTTATCAGTCATACTTATCGTGATATAATTGGGAGCAATGCAATAGAACGACATACCGATTTTACTAACGAAATTAGTGGGAATCAATGATTAAAAAATTTGGTGCATAGCAAGATATGTACCAGAAAAACTTTCACAAGCATTTGCTGAGACGTCAAAATATCGAAATTAAAACAATAAACATTTTTAATCTATTTAACCTTTGATTTACAAATCTCACATAGTGTATATGGAAAAAACCCTTTTGAAAGTTTATTAAAAATTTCTAAACAATTTCTTATAAATAAGAAAATAAATTTGAAATGGTGAATTATAAAAAATATGTTAAGAAAAAAATTAATCAAAAAGAAAATGTTCAGAAGCAAATATATTGAAAAAAAAAACAAAGTATAAATAAAAAGATGATTGTTATATGTTTGCAACTGTTATGTAATAAAAATATTCAAATATATGCAGAATTTCAAAAATTGTATTGCTTTGTTTTTCATGACAAATTGATATTTTTTTATTTGGTATAATTTATGGTTGCTTTAGGAGTAAACATTATTTTTATTTAGAATGAATTAATTTTAAAAGAAAAATAACAAAGAAATTTATTTGTTTCAATGTTAATTTTAACTTTGTTTTGTTTTAATTTTCTATTGAAATTTCTAGTTACCTTTTAGAGATCTTTTCCGAAACACACCTTCAATGATGGAAAAAAGAATGGAATGCGTGCACATATGCAGTTACGCATTAGTACGAAATTAATCTGATTTTTATCGTTAATATAAATGTTACAATGAAAAATAATTTCGTTAATAAAGCAAGTAAACAAATCAGAAACAACAAAAGTAACATAAGTAAAATACCACATGTAAATAATGTTTGGTTTTTAATACAATGAAAACCCAAATTTTAATATACAGTGTACAATATATTCCAATTTTTTTTAATATTGAATATTACTCAAACTAATTTACAATAAATTCGACCGGCGGTTAATCACTATTTTAGTGCTCTATAATATGTTTGTTTTATGTTTATTTATTTCAATAAAACTGTAATGAATCAAATAAATATATATATTAATGTACATGAAATAAATATATATCATGCCGCTCTTATTTGTATGCTGACAAGAAAAAAAGCAGCAATGTTTGTGGTTCTTATAACCTTGAAGTAAAACTAGATTTCAAAGATTTTAGCTACTCTATTTCTTCCACTTAGAAGAATTAAATATGCAAAAGTTATTAATGAACAAATTGAAGTCAACGCGGCCATAATCTTATTATTCGTTTAACATTGGTCTTTTAAAAACATATCGTACGTAATGAACTAATTCTTCCAGTTGAAAATTGTATACATATTTTTACGGAAAATAAAATATGTTCATTACCAATCATTGTTGGTGTAGTTAACTTAGTTAATAGTATGCATAATTCAAACCACATATATTGAATATATGTATCATTTTTCATTCTACATAAATTTCTTAACTAATATTTGTTACGGACATTAAAATTACATTAAGAGTAAAAAGCAAAAAATAGTGAATACCGACAAAAATAATTAAGAAACTTTAATTGCAAAACACTTTACTTTCAATAATAAAACGAAATGCACACATTGACATGGGTAAGATCGTTTCTACAAAACCTAGCTAGATCATTTCATTTGTGTATTTAGTAATAAAAATCAACAAATTAAATTTTTTATTAAATTAAATAATGTTAAATTAGTATGTTTTTACGTAAATTATGAACAAAAGACCTAAAAACTGAACCTAAAAAATCGAATGCCTGACAATGTCCCTAATACATGGTAAAGACGAAAAATTAGTCAAACTTACCTGTTATGGAGCACAGAAGACGTAGGGTAGGCGTATTTCCCGAATATTGATTAATCATACCCTGGCTGTGAGCCTTTGGCGCAGGCATGCTCAGTGTTATGGCCTTGTGGAATTTACGACGACGGGGTTCAACAGTTACAATTGGAGATACTGCTACACCTCGGCCAAGAAGTTTAGCAGTGAGGTCGGGATCAACGGGTTGTGCCTGTAAAAGGGTATCGCAAGAAGAAATTGTGTGTATGGTTACCAAACAAAATACGCACTAAATGATTTTTCAACGAAAACTTATGGCCACTTAAACATTTTTCGACTTAAAGAAGTATATACATTTATATATGAAGCTCCCTATATTGATAAGTGTCTAGGCAATATTGTGAACAAAAAATTTTTTATCAAGAAACAAAATAATGAATTAAATATAAAAAATACTCAATAATGCAATCTCTAATGTTCTTTAGTGACTATTACAGAGTTTTCACCCTTGATATCCCAATAAATTTAGTTATCAAAAACTTCAATATCTTATATGAATAATTACAAATATCGGAATAAAAAAACAATATGTAATTTTTTAAATTAATGAAATTTTAAAAATTTAGTTATCAGAAGGCCGTTGAAAATTCATTTGAGGCATATTAACTGGTTAGTACTTGGTACTTTGTTTCTTTCAAGCACGGGTTGCGAATCAAGAGCAATCGAATGAAAACGTAATCAAATGAAAAGTAAATAAAACAGTTTTCGTATAAAGTTTTTATGGAACTAAATTTATTGGGTTAAATAGATTCAATAACTATTATCAATAAGAGTATGATTATTTTCATAAATGATATATGGAATTTGCCAAATCGATACTAATTATTTGTAAATATATTGCTTACTTAAATGCTTCAATATTTGAGTATATTTCTATTCAAATACACGTTCAATATTTTTCAATAATATGTTTTATATTATGTCATATGAAAAACCATTCTAGATATATCATCATATCATAGTTACAAATATTTTGGTATTTAAAACTAGTGCTTAAAAAAGTTCTTTAGGTATATTTTATTAAAATTTATATGAATGTAAATTAAAGAACATCAATAATATTACTGACAGAGATGCAAGATTTGGTTTTTAAAATTAGTACTTAAAAAAGTTATTTATGTATATTTTATTAAATTTTATATAAATGTAAATTAAAGAACATCAATAATATTACTGACAGAGATTCGAGATTATTAATGAGAAATTTGAAATATTCTATTTTAATAGTTTAATAAAATTGGATTATAGTATTCAATAATACAACTTCATTAACAACTTAAAACATATTCAAGTATATATTAGATCGAATTCTTTGGAATAAGATACAATGAATAGATATTAGTTTATACGTGTGTAAACATGTCAATTTTATATTTTCATGTTTAATATCGCACGAAATCCCTTATTATTTTCTGTTGGTAGTTAACTTTGTATCCGAATTTCGATAACTAGTTTCTAATGGTAGACAATTGGAATATCGTACATTAGCCCGCGATAAACCAATGACAGCGAAGCAAGTACTCCCAATATTTGCAACATGGCTATTGGGTTTTACGATACATAAATGTGTGTGTGATAATAAATTTTCATTGCGTTGCATTATTTATTGAAACAATACAGATTCACTACGAAGGAATGTAGGTTTTTCTTCTGGCAAATTGAACATTGACAATTATTATTAATAACAATTCCTTAATTACCAAATAAGCGAAAAGCGTTTCTTCTTGGGTACATGATTAACGCTTATTTTACGCAACTTTTCTGGAGCCACACCTTTGCGTGGTTTAAAGAGATTTACCTGTAAGCCCACTTTAATCTTTTTGGTTAAAGCGCCCTGCGGAAAAACTGCCTGCACCTGAGGGACCACAGTACTGGAGACCATTCCGCCCTCAGGTCCAATGGCGTGCACCTCCTGACGTATGCGCGAAACGACAGCGAAGTATTGTGGAAAGTCGTAGGTAACAAAACGGCAGACATGACTGCCAGACTGTTCCTCCAATTGAGTAATTTCTGAAAGATAAGTAGGTAGTGAGTATGGCATGTTATGCACTGATTTCTGTCACTGACCTTCGGGCTCAAAGCACTGATGCATCACATCGTTAATTATTTCCTCCGAATTGTCTATTGTATGTTCACGCCAAGTTTCGCCATTATCGGAACGTAAAATAATGATTTCTCGTTCCTTGCCACGCAACGAAGCAAAGTGTGGGACCTCCATCACTATGGGACCCATAAATTTCGTGGACAATGGTCCCAGTTCCAGGACACGACTGGCTAGTGCTTCACCCTCCATAAGTTGAGGCGGATGCATTGTTCGTTGCGGCTTAACGTAGCGACATGTGACACGGGTCGGCTGGCAGGTCGCTCGTGACGGGATGATCATTCGAACCCCGCTATGGCGGCAACCACGCATGGCACCCCCGCGCGCATCTACTAGGAAGGACACGAGGAAGCTGGTGTAAAAAATAATTTGAATTAACTGATACATTATTGCCATAATTTGGATTGTTCTTACCTCCTCCAAGAAAGCTTACGCCTGAATTGGCACGAACGGATGCAAATATGAAATTATAAATAATCATTAACACTTTCCACTTCGCTATACGTATGCTACTAGGTGACTCACCCGACATGAGACTCCTCTTGCCTGTCATTCCCGATATATATACCGTCAATGGAACTCTTCCCCAATCCGTGCACCTGGGCCTTATGCGGGCTGATGGCCTCTTCAACAATGGGTGGCTGGACTCCGCCCACCCCATACTCAGCGCTCTGCGTCATACGATTCGAGTCCACCCGCTCATCTCGGGTCACGTCAATGGGCAGAGAATCATCTCCTAGAGATTTCATTTCATCAACAGTCAAATAGCGATAAGGTTGATCGGAAAGCATGTTATCTTCGCCTGATGTTTGGTGTCGTATTTGTATTATTTTTAATATAATGTCAAATAGTTATCAATAAGGTTGTTGAAGCGATGACGATGACGCAGTGCACAAGAAAGGAAAAACATAACAATGGTTGAAATAGTTTTCATTGGAAATCATACTGCATGCAGCATAATTTTTTTCTTCTATTCATATAAATTCATATAGATATCAACATTCAAGTTCAGCATGATATGATAATATTGGATGGTAAAATGTTATACATTCCATAAATATTTTCATTAAGTTGTAATCATATAATTTTTAATATTTGTACTGATAAGTATAAATTGATAATATTAGACTCAGTGAATAAAGTGTTTATGGCTCCACAGAAAAGCAAATATGTCTGTAGTTGTGTTTAAATAGAGTATTCATTCTACATTGTTCTGAAATCTGGATAAATGTATGTTAAATGTGACCGCCTTACAAATGCTTTCAAGTATTATTTACAATTATTAACAAGATCAGAACACATTTAGATCAATTCAATACATTTTAAATAAAAATAAGTAGATTTAAGCACAAATAATATTATCTGGGACTTATAAACTCCATTGAATCGTAATTTAATATCAATCCATATTGTTCCCAATGATGTAAACATATTGATAGTTTGCAAAACGTGCATATCGAACAAAGGTTGAACAAAAATGAAGCCACGTTTATTCTAAATATTAATTATGAAATCATTTTTACAATGTACAAAACATAAACCTGACAGTATGATTATTCTTTATTCTTCCAGCATTTTTTCCACTTTACTTAAAACCTTTTAACTTCGAATTTTAATGATTTATTTTAAGATTTTAAGATGTGACTATGTACCAAATGGGTATTGAATAGATCTAGATTTTATTATGAATTCTAATATTAATCTAGTTTACTCATTAAAGAATAATCATTTCACCTGAGAGGATAACTTGCAACATAAACCAATTGATTTTGAATACTCAAAGTGCCTGGCTTATTTTTTTATGTAAACCAAAATGAAATATCTATATATTGTACTTAATATCTGAAAACACTCTGCGGATAACTATACACAAAGACAACTATATAGCGATACATAATTTGGTAGTTTGCAACTATTTTATTTAGACTTACTAGTTACAAAAAGTGATTCTCCATGGTAATATGGAAGATAGATGTGGCTATCATTCATTTGGCGGTCACCTTTAATGCCGTAACATGGATCCAAATCGGTTGTGTCACCTAGGACACATTTATACTTTGACAATAATTTCACAAATTTGAGTATTCTATTCGATATGATAAATGTACAAGTGGTTTTCCAGAAATCCGAATATTACAATTTTACCACTACCCTAAATCCGAGTATTCTAGATGAATATCAAATGTAGCGATTCTATGGAATACAATTAATTGCTTTTGACTATAACTGTAATTATGACGGACATACGGTGTTACTGTTTCGGAAATTGATCAACCCCAATAAACGAGTTATGTTTTCTATTATCATTAAAAGTGAATATATGAATACCGTCTTCACCAAATTATACATAAGCTAAGGATTATTGATAGAGGTTCATAATTCTTACCGCCTTCTTCTTCTGAATCTGACATAAATGTCTCGTGCATGGCTTCAGGGGCAACGACTCTATATTTTTCGTCAAGTTGCGTCAGGGGCATGGCATCGTCTTCATTTGTAATCGACTTCAACGAGTCCAATACGCTTATGTAACCCAGTTTGCGCGCTATATGTAAGGGAGTCTGTCCATTAGCTGTTTGAGCATTGGCGTTGGCTTTGTGCTCTAAAAGTAGATTCACAATATGGCAATGCCCTTGCTGGGCGGTTTGGTGGAGCGGTGTGTAACCAATGGCTGTGGCGGCATCTACGTTAGCACCATGCTGGAGCAGGAAACGCACCATGTTTGACTGGCCGAAATGAGAAGCGACATGCAACGGAGTATAACCGGCCTTAGTGATCATCTCTATGTTGGCGCCGTTCTTCAGCAGGATATCTGCCACGTTCACATTGTCCTCCTGTGCGCACAAATGCATTGGTGTAAGTCCGTTCTTAGCGGGGTGGTTAACGCTGCCCTTATGTTCGATAAGCAGATTCGAGATTTCAACATGGCCTTCCTATGGTCGAAGATAAATAAATGTAACCCTGCTGTTACTACTATACGAAAAGCTGTCATAGTCTACCTGACAACTGAGATGTAGAGGGGTGAATCCGGCCTTGCTCTCGGCATTTGCCTGGGCCCCATACTCCAGGAGAGTGGTAGCAATATCCATTTGATTCTTTCGAGCCGCAATGTGAAGCGGAGTGTGTCCATTCTTTGCAGTGGCATGAGGACTGCCGCCCTTCTCCAACAACAAGAGCGCCACATTCTGGTTGTCGTAGTGGCAGGCCACGTGCAAGGGAGTTACCCCATTCTTTCCCTGGGCATCGACATCGGCTTCTTTCTGAAGCAGGAGCTGGGCCACCTTAATATGACCATATTTGGCTGTTAGGTGCAGTGGTGTGAATCCTTTCTTCGTGGAGGCATCGAGGGCAGCTCCATTCTCAATTAAGACTGCGGCAACCTGAATGAAAGAAATTCGCATATTTACCATGTATTCTACAGAAAACGCCACTACGCTCTGAATTAGATTTCCATAAAGATATTATGGACATATTATAGAGTTCCTCTCTGGCCGATGTCGCTTTCTAATGGTATAATGCAATAATGTATAATATTGAACTCAAACTATAAACTATATCAACTATATCGTTGACTAGTTAAATTAAGTAAAATAAATTAATAAATCAGAAATAATTGAAAACAATTTCAAACGGTTTAAGTTTTGGTTTATTAATAATATTAAATAAAAATTAAAATAAAAAATAAAACAAAATTTGTAAACAATAACAAAGTATGATAATACATAAATTAATAAGTTCGAGATTGAAAACTCTTCATAAACAATAATTTACCATAATATAAAAATAATATTTGTAAATATAGGTATCCATTCCTAATAGAATAGTGCTAAAAATTATTCTGGTAAATTATTCAAAAAGTTTCATAATCATAACTGCAACAAGTTAAATAACAAATAAAAAAAAACCTAAATAGTTCGTATTATAAATTAACAAGAACATAAACCATGTACTCTTAAATATAAAACTCTTGATGGCGAATCCAGAACAATTGCATCAGATACACAGTGTCAATATGGTCCACAATTTTCTTGGCAATCAATTGCTTTACCTCATCTTGACCCTCCTTTGCTGCAATATGCAGGGCGGTATACATGTCCTTGGTGGTGGCATCCACTTGGGCCCCATGCTGGAGGAGGAGCATGACTATGTCGACATTGCCTAGGCGGGAAGCAATGTGAAGTGGTGTTTGCTGTTCTCGAGCACGCGCATCTACTTGCGCTCCATTGCGCAGCAAAATGCGAATTATGTCAGTCTGCAGACAACATTTTATTGAGAAAACGTTTATCGTGAACGTTTTGGATTTTCTCACCTGATTGGCCCTGGCAGCCAAATGCAATGGAGTCTCGCCGCGAACAGTTGGTACGTCTGGGCTGGCATCGTGTTGAAGCAAATAAATGACGATATTCATGCACCCCATGAAAGCCGCCACATGCAACGGAGTAAGACCGCTCTCAGTGGTTGCACTAATGCTAGCCCCATGCCGCAACAACAGCTCCACGACTTTGATTCGGTTCTTCTTACAGGCTATGTGTAGTGGTGTAAACCCGTTAAGGGCTCGTGCATTGGCGTCTGCATTGCGGTCTAGTAGAAGCTTAGCTACCCGGACATGTCCACAGTGCGCCGCCACATGAAGAGCTGTTAAGTAATCAACCGTTACCTCATCGACAGGGGCACGATGGTAGAGCAGAATGCGAGCCGCATCGACATGCTCTCCTTGGGCAGCCATGTGCAATGGGGCCAGGCCGTTCTTTGTCTTGGCGCTGATAGGGGCACCTCGCTCCAACAGCATGTCGACCACTTGCTCATGCCCCGACCGAGCAGCACAATGCAATGGTGTCAACCCATCGCGGGTTTTTGCTTCGATGTTGGCACCCTTCTCGAGCAACAGCGACACCATGTTTGTTTTGCCCCACTTGGCGGCAACGTGCAGCGGACTTATGTTGTGCTTCGCCGAATAGTTGGCGTCGGCTCCCTTCTGAATCAATAAGTTGGCGATCGCTTGGTTGCCATAGTGCGAGGCGATGTGCAATGGCGTGAAGCCAGACTTGGAAGTCACGTCAGGATTGTGATCGTTCTAAACAAATAATTACGCATGATCCCATGATATATTCAAAAATTCAACGACTTAAGAGAACTCACTTCTAATAATAATGTGGCTGCCTTCACATCGTCCTTCTTGGCCGCAATGTGTAATGCTGGCAGGCGGACTTTGCCACGCGTGTCACTCTCCAACAGCACCGCGACAACCTTGTCATGGCCCTGCTGCATGGCCACGGCCAACGGTGTGAACCCATCCTCGGTGGCCAGGCTTTGATTTGCACCATTCGCCAATAGCAGTTTCACCACAGAGTCGTGATTCTCTTGAGCCGCCATGTACAATGGGGTAAAGCCGTTTTGTGACTGGACATTCACAGAAGCGTTATGTTGCAGCAGCATCTTCACCACTTCCTCTTGGCCTGCCAACGATGCTATATGCAATGCCGTATTGCCCTTCTTCGTAGCACTATCGACGATAGCTCCACGCTTCAACAGTTCCGAAACTACATGGATATGGCCATCCTTGGAGGCCAAATGTAAAGCATTCAGGCCATTCTGCAACGAAACAATTACGCTTAGCTCAAACACATTCCGCAGGTTAATTCGTTGTCAACTTACCGCATTGCTGGTATTGATGTCGATATTGTTCTTGAGGTGTTCGAGCACGCGCTCCAAGTTTCCCGCCCTTGCGGCGCGTAAAAAGGATGTGTTTCCATCACCCTGTCAGAAGGATTGAAAAAAAATATGTCAATGCAACCACTAAGTAACCCAAGTCAAGATTAAAAAAAAAAATGACAAAAATTTGTTTGCGAAAACCTTTCAACGAAGTTGTTACCACTTCAGACAAACTTGTTTATGTTTTCCTCTTAATGTTATCGCGAGTCTAGACACTCTTTTGTGTTTGTCGTCCGGTGTTTGCGCATGAGCTACTATTTAGAAAATTGCGTCATCAGTCGAATATCGGACTCACTCGAAAAGGAGTTCCTTTCCAGGCGCTCTTATGGACTTCGGACTGAAGCTTGACCCTAGTAGTAGACACTGAATGAATTTCGCAAGAGTGAAGTGATTGTCCCTAAAATATATTGTTTATTGTTCAATAAATCGGACAAAAAACAATATATGCATTTAATAGAAATTCTTGCAGATTCTTTCAATATGATTAATTATTTAGATATCATCCTCAAACCATCCCGAAGAAATTATAATACTAAATCGAACTGATTGGCATAACACAATCAACCTTATCAACTCCTCTTCATATACCTATATGCCATATGTATATCGGAAGGTTATGGAGTAGGAAAATCGATGAAGCAATCAACCAAACGAATGGGTGGGTCCCAACAGGAAAAATCGATTCCTGTCAGTAAACCAACATTTGTTTCAAATAATTCCCCAAAGCAAAGAAAATATTAAAAATTCGATAAAAGCAATACGTTTTTTTTTTAAGTCTGACTTATTCCGAAACTGTTACTAAGAGCGAAAATATTCTGAAGGTGGTTGGAAAATCGATAAAATTAAAATGGTGGCCAATTGAGTTGAAATTTACTACATTTCTCGTGAAACGATTTTTCCTCCAAGATTCATTTACTCTCTGGTCTCAAAATATTTACCTGCACTCCGTTTTCCGTAACCATTTTAGACGACAAAAAATTAAATGATGAAAAATGTAATGGCTTCTAATATGCGAATAGTTGTATAAGAGTATGGCGTCACTGCTTAGTCATAGTCTTCATTTACTATTTTCCTTATATGGAAGAATGTGCACTTTAATTAATAAGCTCGTGTACAAGCAGGCAAATGGCAATATTATTTCAGAGTAATATTTCCTAATTTAAAACCACTTAATATCTTCAGGTATATATGAAATTATATCTATATATATGTAGTGAACAAATTTCTCTTCAACTTTTGGTGGTAGCAGTGGATCTGCTTCCGAATTCTTTAAAACGTAAATCTAGACTGGATCAGCCTGGAACTCCGGTATATCCTAGTGGTGCTCGGCGACGAGTAAAGGACATTTGATGGACTTGCGCAGTGAACGCAGTATATTTCGAACATAGACACAAGTGGCATTGGAAATGCGATATAGGAATATAGTTCTCTTTTAACTTAATGAGGGTAGTTTTAGGTGACGGCCGATGGACAACCGATTTCGTTAGTGGCGTTGTTATTGTGACTCACGTGTTATTGGCACGTGACTTCGGCATCCCCTTGACTGCAAATAATATACAAGAACACCCTGTGCCATTGAAGGGGTGGATGTGGTCACCGCTTAGAGTTGTTCTAAACACAGAGAACACACTGAATTGGATCACCCCATTTCTGATCTCAAATTTTTGCACCTGTCGTTTGTTATATATATTTACATATATGTGGCCCTGTGATCATTCATGTTATGCCCTTATGGAAGAAACTGGATAATATACAAAAGCTTTAAAAATTATTGAGAAACATGATGGAGTAAACTTTCTCATTTGATCAGAAAATATATGTATATGCAGTAAATGGTATAAATTGTTAAACAGTAATCTTTGATATATAATTCAAAACTAAATTCTATCATTGGATGTACTTGTTCACCATTCTAATCAATATATGGAGTGTTCCAATAAATACATACATACATCATACATCTCAGGCAATCGAAATTAATAACAACATTGGGTATGGAATATAAATTAAAATAAATGGCAAACAACAACCACTACGGTATTGATTGTACCATAATGTGCATGGAGCAGAGACATCACATAGGAAGAATAAAATTTCCTTTGAATTATTTGCAATTCAAGTAGATAAGTTTTGTAGAGTTCATTTACAATATATTAATATCACTGAACCTAAATTATAAGAGCTGTTTGATTTTCAAAAAAATAGATATTATATCCATGTTTACAATAGCTCTGAAAGAAATTTTTCGGAACAAAATACTATTAGAGAAAACATATTTATATAATAATTGTGTTAAAATGATGGGGTAACATTATATTAAGTTTTCTTACATCTGTTATATTTAGTATGAAAATATGAAAATGGCTAAAAACTTACGCCCAAACTTTGTAAAGACGGAAAACGTTTTTTTAGAGTCAACATTTGATAAAACAAAATTTAAAGATGCATTGATTTTCGATTTACTAAAAGTAATTAATTTTATAATTATTATTTATATTTCACGGTTACAAGCAATTTTCATATACTTCAATTGGGGTAGAAATTTTTGTCAGGTCTAACAACTGGTACCAAGCAGTGCCGAAGGTGGAAATCTGTCTATTTTAGAATTCAGTATTACGCTGATGTGTGCAAAACTGAGAGATGCTCCTCGCAAAGAGAGAAAATATGAGTGATTTTCAAAATCTAATTTTAGTTCCCGAAATAAAACGAATTATCACATTTGGACTCAAGAAGTAAAACACTCAATCGATATAGCAATGTAAGGGGCAAAATTTTAAACATTTTGAAAAATATTTAAGTTCTACACACATGAAACAAATTTGACTACACTTTTCGTTTCTCTGGTGAAATATATCCCATTGAACTGGTGTTGTGTGCAAGTATTTTTAAGTATTATTAAGAGACACATGTAGGAACGACGAAGTGATAGGACAAGATTACACTTGCTCTTTGAGCTTACCGCACTTTGGTGGCCACTCGGGCAATGCTCATGTTTATTGATGCCTTTTCCCAGATACTGAATTTGTTGGGGTAACGAATAAGGCGACGGTGGGCTCTGGTGGTGACTCTGATGATGATGGTGTTGTGTTTGGTGCTGCTGCTGTGGCTGCTGGTGATGGACATGTGAGTGATGATGGTTGTGATTGTGCGTTGTTGGTGGTGAAGGCATGTTGTGACCACTGTGTGGCAAATGTGAGGCATGCTGAACACCCACTTGGTGGCTATGATGGTGAGGTACGTGCCCTTGAGAGGCCTCAAGCAGAGTGGGTTGTATGTGTGTTACGAATTGAGCCATCGATCTGCATTGACCAATTACTTTGTTCGGGAGCTATTGTTTGCGTATTTATTTTTTTAGTTTCACACTATCAGTTTTCGGTCAAATATTTCATTAAATTGGCAAGAATGGATTAACACACGAATTATTCTTCATTTTATGTATCTGTATACCGCGGTGTGAAGGATGTGTGAACCCGAATTTGTTATGAAGACAACCTTTTGGAATGAACAAAGTCAAATAACTGATATCTTAAAATTGTAGCTCCTTCACGTTAGCAATGGCAAAGAAAAACTCCCTTTCAGTATCTACACTATGCGAAAATATTCCTTTGTAGCGACGTCACGATGCCATTGCACAGTGGATGATTCCAAAATTATGTGCAACAAATAAGCCATCCTACCCTTATTCAACGAATATTGGTCCAGCTTTTCAAGTATATCCAATCAAACCATGAGAACTGCTGAACACGGTTACGTCGTTACAAGTCATTGGAAATTATAATAGATATTGTTTCCGGCTAAAAGAATAGATGCGAATAAAATAAAGAATATGCCAAGTATTAATATTTTATGGTTATAAACGAACTTTTTCCTAAGTTTAGCATTTACTAATATCTGACCACTTAATTCTGAAGTGGACACCTCTATAATCATACTCATAACCAAAAACAATTCTCATTGTCAAGTACGACTATCGATATCATTTGTTATCGATAAACTACGATCTCCAACCCCATTCTCAATACAATAACAGCAAAACAAAGGCAATGAGAACGAGAAAGAGAGATAACTTTTGATGCAGAGTCCAATGTCCACTTTCTCGAGCTAAACCTTTACTTGTATTTTACATTTCATTTGAGATATTGCACCCGCACCGTTTAGTAGCGCGGTAGAGACGATCAAAGTTTCTGTCTCTAGAACACTAACTGTTATAGATATATTCGCGATATTATGGCATTCTTAAATAAGGTAAGTGGCGAGAGGACAACACCGAAGTGGAATTGTGTTTCATTTAAATATATGTAAATCATACTCGAAGATTGAACTTTGCCCTAAGAGGTATCATACATTATCTGTAGTCTAAAGTAAAGATTCAAACTCATATTCACTGCGCGGCATTTAGTAGGTCACAATTTAAACAACACTTTCTATATTGGAGGTGATGATCCATTATTAGAAGGTGAAGTCAGTTAACATTTTTTTTTTATAATGGGAGGAGAAAACTTCCATAATATTTGATTTTTTTGTTGAGATTTTTACTTATATAGTTTTATGCAAACGGGCTTAATTCCGCTTTCAGCTTGTACTTTCGTCTCTTCGGCGGGTATCCTGCAGAGGTTATGTAGCGCCTTCGCATGTTTGCCCCACGGGACCCTCCTTTGGTATTACCGAGGAGCAGAAGCAAATGCAAGAAATGGCCCGAAAATTCGTACGTGACGAAATCATTCCAGTCGCTGCTAAATACGACAAAAGCGGAGAATATCCTTGGGATATTGTCAAAAAAGCATGGTCACTTGGTCTCATGAACGGTCATATTCCGCAATCACTCGGAGGTTTGGAATTAGATATTTTTACATCGAGTCTAATTGCTGAGGAATTAGCATATGGCTGCACCGGAATTATGACAGCACTAGAAGCCAGTTCGCTTGGTGTAAGTTGATCATTCAAGGAATCATAACCACTATTCTAAATATACATATAGTATGTAGTAAAATATGAAAATATTTTGATTACAACAGCAAACTCCGATCATACTAGCCGCTAACGATGCTCAAAAAAAGAAATATTTGGGGCGTTTAGTCGAAGAACCCCTTGTAGCCGCTTACTGTGTGACTGAACCAGGTGCAGGTTCAGACGTTGCTGGCATTAAGACGCGCGCAGAAAAGAAGGGCGACGAATATATTTTGAATGGCCAAAAAATGTGGATCACTAATGGAGGAGTCGCCAATTGGTACTTCGTTTTAGCTCGTACCAATCCCGATCCCAAGGCACCAGCAAGCAAAGCATTCACTGGTTTCATTGTTGAGGAGAGATTCACCCGGTCTCACACCCGGCCGGAAAGAACAAAATATGGGACAACGTGCTTCCGATACGCGTGGTATAACATTCGAAGATGTTCGTGTTCCTAAGGAAAATGTACTGATTGGAGAAGGCGCTGGTTTTAAAATTGCCATGGGAACTTTCGACAAAACCCGTGCCCCAGTTGCAGCGGGTGCTGTTGGTTTAGCACAACGCTGTATGGATGAAGCTCTGAAGTATTCGTTGGAGCGCAAAGCATTTTGGAGTGCCGATCGCTTACCACCAGGCCGGTTCAATTCATGTTGGCAGACATGGCAATTGGCGTAGAAACTTCACGACTAGCATATCGGTTAGCAGCGTGGGGAAGTAGATCAAGGTAATATATCTAAATTTGACTTATAAATAACTTCATTTTTATTTAATATCAATTATTTTAAAGGCCGCCGAAATAGTTACTATGCGTCCATTGCTAAATGTCACGCTGCAGATTTGGCAAATAAAATAGCTTCCGACGCAGTACAGATCTTTGGCGGCAATGGTTTTAATACTGAATATCCAGTTGAAAAGTTGATGCGCGATGCAAAAATTTATCAAATATACGAAGGTACCTCGCAAATTCAACGTTTGATCATCTCAAGAAATATGTTTGAAGCAGCGAAACAGTCATCCAACTAGTGTTTAACTAAATCATACAAGCACTTTATATAAATAAGACCTTTAATTTCCCATGTTTTTTTTTACATAAAATGAAACAAAACTTTTCATAATAAACTTTCAGAACTGTTATATATATATATAAATGAGAATTTACTTAAACTGAAGTTCTTACAGAATTGATGAGCATTAAATATATTGGAAAGATATGTAAAAACAAAGTAACATACTAAAATAAGCAATTTTTATCAGAAGAAACTAAATCCCATCAATATCATTATCATTAACACATAGCATTAAGTGAGGTCCACATAACCTACTTTTTCCTCTCTTTCCCCAATGCGATTGCCAAATTAATTTTAAACTAGTTACGGTGTTGTTGTCGTCTACTGTGAGCGCCATAACGTTTGGAAAATGTTTATATTGAGAAAGTGTTTCCATGTGTTCCTCACAAATCATCTGTCTACAATTCAACGCTACAATCTTTTTTAATTGTGGAATTTCGTCAAGAATATATTTCAATGATTTCCATGTCAATTGTGGGTTTTCAGCTATATCTAAAATGTCAATGTCATTTGATTTTTGTATACATTTTAAAATGCTTATAAGATTAGAATCTTTCAAATTCCAACCACACAATTTAATGCTTTTAAATTTCTCACATGTTCCACTTTCAAAGAAATTAGCAACTATTAATCCATTTTCTATATATGTCCTATCATTTACATGTGGATTGAGAGAATAACTTAAATTTAATCCTTGTAAACGACAGCAGTTTAATTTTGAAAGGATTTTTTTTATGGAAATTTCGCATAAGTTGTTAAAGCTAATATCAAATTCCGTTAGATGAAAATAATTGAGATCGAAATCGTAAACGTTTGTAATATTACAATTAGAGATCAATAATTTCTTTAAAGATTTGCAAACTATTTGACAAAATGACTCCAATATTCTCATACTCGAGTTACTCAGCGCATTTTGACTTAGATCGAGTTCCTCAAACTGTTCCAATTTTTTGATATCTGTAATGCAAAGTGCTTCAAGACCTTCACCTGTTATCATATTACCTCTAAGATTAAGTTTTTGAAGATGCTTTAAAGTTGGTAATGATTTAGCTAACAGACGACATCCATAATTTTGAATGAAATTATTCGCTAAATCAAGTATACGGATATTACTTTGATGGATAATTGTTTTAAAAATCGGTTTACACATTTCTGCTGTTAGCCAACAATAATTAAAATCAATATTATTGGAGAGTTCTGCATTCTGAAGTACAGAAAATACTTTAGAATTCTTATCTAAAAGTAAATTAAAAATACATATCATCAAAATATAATATATCAAAATTACAAACCACATCTTAATTGAAGGCACATTTCTTCATAACGATGCGACAATGGCAATATCTTTAATTCTGTTACGGTTGCTAAAATCATATTTTCTTCAATAGCTACACTTACAGAATCATTATCTTCGTAAGCAAATCCATCAGACGTTTTAAGTCTTAAAACAGGTTTCAAGCCAACCATGCTAAAAAATAAATAAATTATACATTTTTTGAATAGTTCATGTAAATCAATATTACTTATAATAACGTCGAGCAGCTTCCTCTGCTAACCAGCGTATATTTATATCATACATTTTTTTTCGATCTACAGGAACTAGTAAGAGTTCATCTTCAACTTTTATTTTAAATGATATCGTAGATGAGGTATATGAATTTGTTTGTATTTTTATAGGAGAAGATTTTACAGGGGAAATATGAATTTGTATTGAAGTTGTAGAGTCTGGTTCAGCTGAATGAAAATTAGCTTTAGAAGCAGTTACAGAATCCTCATTCAAAATAGGACTCTCACTACGGAACCGACAAAATCCACTATCGAACAACGAAGTCTGATGTGTAAACTTTGAATTAATGCATTGTCCAGATCCTGATAAATTCTTGTTTAATGTACGTGAAACATTGAAAGTAGACTCATCTTCATCACAAAGATTAGACAATTTATCGGTGAAAGTGTTGCATGATGATTCATTCGAATCAGGTGTAATGTTTTTACTTTGCCTTTTTTGTGTGTACAACCTTCTTTTCTTTTTCTCCGGCCCAACATCATTTATAAGCCAAGAAACCCCATCTTCTTCGGATTCAAGTAGTGCTGAACGTTTTTGTTTTAAGCACATAGAAGAAATTGCAGGTAATTCTTCATCCATTGTATTTGAACGATTGGGGTGTTTTAGTTGTTCCATAACAAACTTATAATGTAAGGTTGCTATTGAAGGATCGCTATTAGTTCCTGTATTCTTTATTGTAAATAAAATAAAGATTTTTAAATGTATTCAACATTGAAAAACAAACTTTTACTACCTGGAATGCTGTTTTCCCAGTACATCGTTGTTTTTTCTCATAATTATTTCTCATATTAAAACTAAGAGCACTGTCATCATCACTTGAGTGTATGGAAATATCTGATGAATTTTCAGTATACAACACTTGCGAGTTTGTCAGGGGTGCATAATTGTTATTACTAGAAATACTAACATTTGACAAACGTTTAGAGATGTCTGTACGCACTTTTATATATAACATTTGTTCACCATCTGTGAGAGTTGCTGTTCGTCGCCACTTATCTAAAGCATTGAGGCAAGTATCACCAAAATCTGTTTTCAATGTAGCATCTGCCCCTTTTTCTAACAGGAGTTCTACTACATCTAAAAACCCATTCGAACAGGCATCATATAGTGGAGTTATGCCATCACAACTGGTTCCGCCTTTATCATTGATAGCGACCAATGCTCCTTTATCTAAAAGTAACTGAACAATATCCCGGAATCCATGATTACACGCCTCATGGAGAGGTATCCAACCAGCATGATCACGTACATTAACAACATGTCCTTGATCAAGGAGACGTCGAACGAGTTCAAGGTTTCCGGATATACACGCTTGATGTAATTGTGTTTCGCCTTTATTATTCCGTTTTAGAGTCAGACAACGAATACCTCGAGTCATACGATGGGGACGATATTTCTCCGTTTCATCCAAATCACTTGAATCTGAATCTGTGAGATCATCAAGACAAATTTCATCACCCATTTCAGGCGTGTTATTTGAACATGGATCACTTTCAGTGTCACTGTCATCGTCCGATTGTGACAAATCAATTCCTACAGTGTATACAATTTTAAAATATTGTTTACTATTAATAATACTAATAATAAATATCCAATTACCATTGCTACTAGCTTCATCAATAAGTTCATCCAGTAAAGTGTTCATTTTATGTTTAACTAGTACTTTCTTCAGACGTGCATAGGCAATCTTCAGCAATTTTTTATTAGAATCACCGGCTTCTAGGGCTTTTTCTTTTGCCTTAAGATATATATCTTGTATAGTCCAAAATGATTGCATCTGTAACTCACAAATATCTCCTATGGTGCAAAGGGTAGAGAATGCTTCTAATGGGACATCTTTATTCAAATCAAACTCTTTCCAAAGATACTCCAGCGATTTGTCGTATTGCTTATTGTCTTTATATGTTTGATATAAACTTACATAAATAGGAATCAATTGTTTACCAGTCTCCGCATTGAGAAGAGCACAATCAAGCATCTTTTGATAATATTCCAAGGCTTTGGAATAATTATGTAGATGACAGCAACCATCACCAAGCTTTTCATAGATTAATTTTCGGGTTGCGTAATTTTCTGAACTGGTAGTTACTAACTCATCTAACAGTTGACAAATTTTAACAACTATATAAAATTAAATATTTTAAAATATACATTCTATCAAGATTTAGGATATATAATACCTATACGTAGGGACTTTTCAATTGCAGTACGGTCGTTTTCATCGGGCGTATTCTTCTTATACGCCTTAGTAAGAATCTGTTTGGCACTCGCAAAATCGCCTTCTTTAATTAAGATCTCAGATTTGGTTATTAGTGTTTCACAGATTTTTTTCACCTTATTCGGTAGACGCTTAGCAACTTCGAGTGCTAAATTACAATAACGAAGTGCAAGTGTGGGATTATTCTTCTTGCAATGATAAAGCAAGCTCATCGAAATATAGCACAAGTGGGTCAGCTCGAAAATGTCATGAGTTTTACTTATTCTTATAGCTTTATCGATGTATGAAATAGACTCTTCAAATTCTTCCATATGTTCCTTAACAACCCCAATATTAAGATAACATCTAGCTTGCATATCCAATTGTTCTAATTTAGATATTTTTCCTGAAAGTCTAATATTTATTTTTAGTTGATATACTTATTAATATCAAAAACCATACTCTTTAATTAGAAGAAGACTGCGTAGAAATGATTTCTCAGCTTGTATTAGCTGTTCCTTTGCGGACGATGTCAAACTTTCAGATAAACTTTGGCCATGCAACAAAAATGCTCGTCCAAGTGTTGCGTATGCTCTCTGCTCTTCCACCTTATTTTTCAAATGTTTCACCGTTTCTATTAAAAAAAAAAAGAGCTTATTCATTACATTGTTAAATACAATTTCATAAACCTACTCAAATATATCTGTATATGATTTTTGGCATTGTCGAATTCACTTAAAAGCATAAACATTTCACCAACCATACGGTAAGCCTTTGCCATTTCCAATTGTTTTCCAAGCTTTTTATATATGTCCGCTTCCTGGGCATACTCCTTAACAGCTTTGTCATACTTGCCCTGTTGATTATAGTAATCACCCAAGTGATTGCAACTAACAGCAATTTGTTCCCGATTTCCATCTGCTATTGCTTTTTCCTTACGTTTAATGTATCCTATAAATAAATGCTATGTAGATTGAATAGTTTTATCAAAAATAAACTTATTATTTTCAATACGTTTTTCTTCCATGATTTTCACAACTTATTAATATTTTATCAGTGACCCAAAATAATACATGAATTTATAGCAAAATCACAAGAATTCTCTATAAAATCAGTCGATCAGTTCATATTATTGCGAACAGGGTTGCCGTTTTGGTTATTTTTAACCAAAACTGGTAGATCATTTCTCTCCAAAATTTTTTTGGTATAATGGTAATTATTTTATTTTTTTTTTTTTGGTTTTGGTAAATTTCCTTTGAGGATTTTTGTGGTATATAAACTCAGTGAAATATAAGCAAATATTGAAATTTGTCTATGGAAATGGAAGCATTTCGGTATGATTTCGGATGATATACGTAAAAACTTTCTTAGCGAAAATTTCCGGAGTTAGGAGGCGACGACATTTTTCTTTTTTGTTTTTTCTCCTCTAAAAAGGAATTCTTATACAAATCGGGCTACTTTCTATTCGTTCCTGAGTTTGGTACCGTTTTGGTGATTTCTTGGCAACCCCGATTGGGATCTGAATAGAAACAGGTATAACAGTTCATAACAAATTATTTAAAAAATATACTAATGGAAGTCTTGCCAGGTAAGATTATAACTTGAAGTATGTAATTATCCAACAAACGTGAAGTTGACAACGAAAATTTCCAGTGTACGATTTTAGCAATCGGAAATGGCACAATGTTTCAGAAAGGACAAAAATCAGCACAAAATACATAATTATGCTAAGTTTGAATTGATTACTTTATCAAAACTCGATAAAAAATATATTCAAAATCTAAACTAATAATTTGAAACCGAAAAAAATGTCCAAATGTTAAACGTAAAAAATGAGACGTTTTTATCTGAGTAAATGTAGATATATTCTTCCCTCTTCTTATGAATTTATTAATTTCCCCTCTAGTTTAGTTGGGAAATCTCAAAAATAATTTAAAACATTTTCAAAATATTTTCTGAGATACAAGGCCCATTCAGATATGAATGATTTGTTATATTTGTATTTTTTTATATTTTTTTATATTTTATAATCTGCTGTTGGAAATCTCAACAAAAGGTGCTCCAAATGTAAGCAATCCAAATCCAAACCTGAAAAAATATTCTAATAACAAAGATGAAAACCAAAAAAAAAACACATAGAAATTTAATTTATTTGGTTTTGATTATTGTACACACCTTTTTCAAGCAGAATTATTTCCGACAACCAAAATATGAGTCATCTTTGCTACAAGCATTATATTTACGTCTTTAATGCTAGAATAGAAAAATATCCTTGTAGCAGTTATATTATTATTAATATATTTTAAGTTATCAGCGAGTGTAGAACTTCCGAAGAAGTAAAATATTTAATCCGTAGTGAAGGATATTTCACCTTCTCATACATTATGCCAATTTGTTAGTTTCAAAGAATAGTGTGTCATGCAGCTTTCGGCATTGACCCGCTGAATATTAATTCTAATTTAATTATTTCTTTTATTTCTCCAAAATAGCTGTAAACCTTATACTGTAACCTTAATTATAAAAAGTAAAGATAAACTTAATATTAATTGCACATCAAAATCTGCAAGCAATGCATCGCAATCACTCGTTCACCGTATGTATTACTAACTCTCAAAGGAATGAATGATGTCGCGGCATTACGATCGACTTGTTCATCAACCTGTTACCTGTTCAAAGCTAATATACAGCGCGCATGGTATGCGATTATTCCAAATATGGTATTGGGTATTGCTCTTTGAATAACTCTCGTGCTTCTCCTTACATTTTTGTGTATATATGGGGGGAAAGCGATTGATATTAGGGAAAGGAAGATTGATATTACTAAATTACCTAATAATTGAATGACATTTAATTCGTTCCTGACGTTTAATTCTATATGCTTTCATATTGAAAATACGATTCACAATATCTTTATTTAATATCCATATTTAAGATTATATGCAATAGCAACTGCCCGCTGCATTACTTGTTTCGAATAAGGATTTATTCTTTTGTTCCATAAAAGAACGTATTACAGCCATTACAGCCATTGTAATTTGTCTAAGTAATAGCTATCTGAAAATTATGGCTTGTTTTAAGAGCTAACAATTAAAGTGTGTGTTTAAAATTTTTTTCGGAAATATGCTATTGAAATATTTTTAAACATACATTTTAATAGTTTTTTATTAAATAGGAAGTCCGAATGGTTCTCGACTAACATTTTTCCCATCGCAGTTTAATAACAAACTCAATCAAGCAAGTATTCAATAAATACTTATATTTTATAAATTGCATTAAATGTTCGAAAAAATAATTTAACATTTAGTCGAAAATTAACTTACTACAACTAAAAGTCAGATAATATTAAAATATTACCATTGGATCAAAAGTGATTGGATTTCGATTAAGAGAAATTACCAGTCGCCAACCCTAACCATTGCAAAATACATTTTATAAATAAAAACTATGGAACTAATACATGACTAATTACAACATTATTAAAAAATAAGCATAAGTGGAAATTGAATATCATTGCCATAACCGGCTAACTGGAGGTTCGTGACAATGATGGCCAAACATTGGCACTAAGTTGACGAATAATATCAAAGCAATCAGTTTCTAGAACATAGAAAAAAGGAAGATCGAAGATCATCAAACAGATAACGAGATCCAAATCACAAAAAACTAGGCCATGGTAAATTACATGTGTAAGGAGGATCTCGTGACATACGCAGAGGTTTTTGAGGTTGATTAAACCGGTAACCGGTAACGTAGACATGGCCTAAATATAATATAACACAGACCACTCCAATAAAAGATCAGACGAACGATTTATTTGACACCAAACCCACTGCAGGTACATTGGGAAATCTTCAAGAAGGAAACTTCTTTCTTCTACCTGGACTACCATATTCGAATGCCTACAAAAGTACACCGTGAGTTTCGTAGCTACGGTGGTAATATTGCAAAAGAACAATAGCCGAAGGCAATGAGGATACCAGGAATAAATATGAGCTTAGCCAAGTAGTAACCACTAAATTGACCGCGAATTCGGATTCAAATTGAATTCACAAAATCCTGAAATTTTTAATTTGACTTTAAGCAAATTTCATCACGTGGCGATTATCCGCTTCCGAAAAAGTTGCCTTTTACTATTATTACATTTTCGAGTTAAAAAAATTTGACTGACTTCTCCAAAAGTATAAAAGGTGTTTGATATTTATACAAGAGTGGTTTTTGTATACCGTTTTTGAGTACGATTTCGTCCATTGCGTATTGTTAGGGTCAATCAATGCTTATTTAAGTGTTTGGTGGAAGCATTCAATCATTCCGATTGATTATGGATGGAACGAAGTACTGGCATTTTACAACAAGAATAAAACGTTAAATGTAAAATGTAATAAAAATTTTCATAAAAAAAAATTCTGGACAATATTATTTCCTCTGTTATGTAACTAATAGCAACACCTTCTGACCTTTATGAATATCGGTATATCATTATGAATAAAAACGAAAATCATTCCGAAGGTGACACAGAATGTCGAATGCAGATTTAGTAGGTACAAGTTATTCCAGCTCTTCGTCTGGTAACTAGTCTTCGACAAATTGTCTGTAGTCAATTGAATCCATTATATCAATTCACGATAATGCATCACCAACTTATTGATACCAGCACGTGAATAAATTTGATTGTAATTTGTCCGATAAAATACAAGTGTTAAAATTGGAGATGAAGTAGAAAGAAGCTCATTAAAAGAGAAAGTAAAGAGTTCTGTAAACAGTGTAAATTTTCTTCCTTCAAACATGTAGCTACAATTTTTGACCGGACAATAAGCTGCTAGCAATTCTCGATCATATGTACAATACATACATTCGGTTTTACCTGCAAATTTTTGGATCGCCAACAGATTCTATAGCGAAATATGATGGGTTAACTTTTACAGACACTTCAACGTCTTCAAGGAATGAGCGTTAACAAATAACTTGGTTACATTTTGCGGCTTTAAAATTCGAAATGAAGTTATTAGCACCAGAATTTAGCAAACGCAAGTCAAGTTTTAGAATTTTGTTTAAATTCGTGTGCCGTTTACTATACACAAAAATTACTGACTTCTTCCGTACCGTACTTCATCGTTACTGCAAAACTTTTTAATTTTCCACATCAGCGATAGTCGAAAGTACCTTTATTTGGAACACAGTAATTTAGAATTATGGCATATTCAATGTTATAATGATTATAAATATCATTTCTCCTTGCTCGAAAATCTGTATATTTAATGACACTATTAAAATTAGCAAACTTGTTCATAGTTATTTTCGGTATGTGAATTATTGTTCCATCTAATGCGTTCGCCTTCTTTTAAAGTACTTTTTTATGGCGAAAATTATCGTTCCTACACACACCGCGTTACTATCAATATTTATAACATATGTCTAAGCTTAAAATCTAAACCTTACCTTAAAATAAAACAAAACAAAAAAAAAGAAAGACAAAATAACAAGAAAACAAATAAAAACCTGACAAACTATTTACATAACAAAAAGAAAAGAAGATTTTCCTCTTTTGTGTGCTGGGAGTACTCTTTAGATAGAAATCAGGTAATAATGTAGATGTAAAATCGATTTAGGAATATCATCGTTTATGAAGCCAACAAGTGAGAGTAGGATGTATTTGACCAATAAATACCTTTTGATCGTTCAAAACTATTTATATCAATATCAAGATATTGTCATGATATTCTAATTTTTGTACCTACAGAAACCCAAAAAGGAGTTATATACGCTTTTGGGTAAATTTAATTATTCGAAAATCTTTTCTACCGCGTCTTAAAGTTTCGATTGAAACACAGCCCCACGAAAATCCAAAAATTCAATTTCTCGAGCTACTGATGGGGAGAATGTAAACCAATAGGAAATTAATAGGTAATCATTGAATACTTACTTTGTATAAAAAAGCTTTGTGTTTTCACTTAAATATTTTCAAATAACTAATTTTGAAAACGTACCTTTTATAGACTAGGTAGGATTAAATGTGCCTGTTTATTAATTTTAAGTAGTTTGTTACACCTAACACCAAGGTATTTCATACTGTCTATAAAATGAATTTGAAAGTTTTCTAAATTAAGATACAAATTTTTGCTTTCAGGTACTACTGCATCACTATTGCTAACAGTATCAAGATTGGAACAAATTTTATTTATTTTAACCGGAAATGCCTATTGTTGACAAAAAAAAAAACACTTACGTATATTTTTTATAAATGGATAAATGCCTTAGTTCATTCATTTATAAAAATCTCTTTTATGGAAAGCACGATCAAAAGCCTTTTGTATGTTAAGAGATAATGTGACAGTGAGTCTTTGGCTACGCAGATCATTATGGAACTTTAATAGACCATGTGAGCTTGAATGTCTGAATTTGAAACCAAATTGATGACAGGAGATATTGTTAGAATCAATGTTAAAATTTATTTTCAATTTAATAATACGTTCCACTAATTTTTGCAAATTGTATAGCAAAAAAATCGGAACACTATTTCTTTTTTAAAGGAAGTATATTCGTTAATTTCCATGCATTATTTAGACCGTAATTTAAACATATGGGTAATTTTTCAAATGCTATTTATGGTAATTTTTTGATTATATAGTTTGAGATATTATCAGGCCCTGACGAGTTTTTATTGTTTAACCATTTTGAAAGAGAAGTAAGTTGGTGGATGGTGAGATAAAGTGAATTCTATCTGGATTAAATAGGGACGAAAAATTAAATATATATGGAGTAAACGAGGCGATAGTACAGTTTCTCAAGACAAAGACATATTAGACAGGTCAGAATTATTGGGGACGTTTCCTTTATTGATTTCATTGTAATGTCCACGAAATGCTTAACGTTAACGTCAACTTTTTCTTCTTCATCTTTACCTTCATAAAATGCTCTTCTTTTCTACATAAACATGTAGATGTATCTGTAAGCGTTCGGGTCAGAATTAATTTTCAGATCTCATTGAAACTGTTTACAATTCGTTTTAGTATATGAAGTAATAAAGAGGAAAGACAATACTTTTCTAGTATTATCTCATTTCGAGTGAATAACAAATTTAAGATTTCATAGAAGCCTACAAAAGAATATTTCCAATATTACTCCAGTCGAATTCGTAAGTAGAGTTCCAACAACAACCATATAAAAAAACGATAGCTCCTACTTTCGTTTCTTTTCAGCAACAACAATTCCAACCGCAGTTAGTGCTCCATCCAACGCTGCACATGCACATCCAAAGCTGCACTTGAATATTCACCGCTACACTCGCTCATCCACCGCTGTCCAACCAATACGTCCACCGCTACAACAACAACAACAACATCATGTTGGAGTGGCGAGTAACTGCGGAGCGGCTTGGTGGTGTAGATGATGCAGAGGTGGATGTTGTTGTTGTAGCGGTGGACGTATTGGTCCTTCAAGCCGTATTTGTCTCGAATCCAGCAAATTCCTTCGGTGAGTCTGCGTTTCTATTAATGTAAATCTTAGTGCTTAGTGTTTGTGACGCAAATAAAACTAATTCTAAGGAAAGTTAAGTGGGAAAAAAAATTCGTTTGCTGGGTTTTTAAGCACCTCGTCGCCATTTTGTGTACGACCGTCATCCATCTTCAGAAGTCAAGTCTGGACCGGACTTAAGAATTCACACCAGAGGAGAAAATATAGTGCGATAATTTTCTGTACCGCCATTCTAAGGAGCTTCACATCCATATCCAGTGATTGATGAAATTTCGACTTTCCTTTCCCGATCTTGCTGTAAATAGATAAAATTCTCTCCGTGGCAATATGCATTTTTCACTGATGTTTTTTATTTTTTTTTTTGTTTTTTCTCGTGACTATTTCTTGTTGCTCGGTAGTACTATCCCAACGGCGTTCAGTACAAGTAACAACATTTCCTTTTCCGATTGCGAATTAACTCAAAGTTCCTGTTCTGGACAAAAAATACAATTTTTTTCTATTTTTGTAAATTGCTACTCACCTCCTACGGCTGAATACTGAATACTCGGTTAACCCATTCGATTTCCGAATCGAAGCGCTAAACAATTTGTCTGTCTTACCGACCTGTGTTCGATTACTACACGATTTACTCGCTTGAAGTTCATCGCGATGAAATAAAAACCGTTGAAGTCCATCCACCCGTGGATAGGGTTCCGGACACAAGTTATTTCTATCTGCCTCTATGCGATACGGAGGTATTAGATGGAGATTACATTGGATGGTCTACATTCCGTTGACATCTTCAATTTCAGGTTGAGTCCCATAGAGAAGCTGTTCAACCTACCTTCACTCTCGACAGAATCCGGGAAGTCGATTAAAAATTTGCGATGAGATATCAATTCGTGCATCGCCCTCCAAGGTGTGTTAGCACCTATCACTCCAATATAAGGACTGCTAAGTGCAAGCTCTGTCCGAATCTTCAGCATACGATCCGAAATTGTACGAAGTTCTTGCAAATGCGTCCATCCGAGAGAATGTCTTGCGTGTGCAAGCATGGGCTCTGCTTCGCACGAGCTCATTCTCTCAGTGATTGCACCAGTAAGCACAACTGCTTCAAGTGGATGGTCTACATTCCGTTGACATCTTCAATTTCAGGTTGAGTCCCATAGAGAAGCTGTTCAACCTACCTTCACTCTCGACAGAATCCGGGAAGTCGATTAAAAATTTGCGATGAGATATCAATTCGTGCATCGCCCTCCAAGGTGTGTTAGCACCTATCACTCCAATATAAGGACTGCTAAGTGCAAGCTCTGTCCGAATCTTCAGCATACGATCCGAAATTGTACGAAGTTCTTGCAAATGCGTCCATCCGAGAGAATGTCTTGCGTGTGCAAGCATGGGCTCTGCTTCGCACGAGCTCATTCTCTCAGTGATTGCACCAGTAAGCACAACTGCTTCAAGTAAAATCGGAAGCACAACACGCTGTTACGAAGCGAATCTGGCGATGATCAGTCCGCCTCAACATTCACTTCCAGTTCTAATCTCACCCCAGAGGAGCGAGAAACAGTAATTCTTCCAGTCGTCCGATACAGTCCACTCAATCCGATTGAGTTCATAAAAATATACAAACGTTCTTCACCTCCAGTGCCAAGAACGTTATTTTAGGAACCGCAATGGTTCAAATTAACCATCAGGTCATCCGATATCCTGCTAGAGCCCTCATTGACACCGGATCTGAGTGTATTTTCTCTTCAAGTCGATCCACGCGGAGATTGCAGGCTTGAATCATAACATCTCCGCGTAATCGCAAAAGGTATGCTCGTTCATATTAAGCTCTCCTAGCTATTCAGAAGTTCAGTTGGAGGCTTCCGCGCTGGTGCTTCCTCATCTCACGGGGAAGTTACCGACGTGTAGCTTCTTACCAACCTCCCGAATGTCCCACTGGCAGATCTAACGTTCCATATGAGCTCTCACATCTACATCCTGATCGGTGTTGACTTAGTTCTGTCGGTTCTGCTAAATGGGATCCAACGAAAGGTATGCGGCTCACTGAAACCATTTACGGATGACGAATGTGTTAAATCCAAACTCTAATAAATTTCCTATGCACTATTACCTTCCGTACCATGCGGTTTTCAAACCAGAGAGCACCAGTACCAAAGTGCGAATGATGTTTAATGCCTCCAGTGCATCTTTCAGTAGTCTAAGTCTCAATGACATTCTTCACACGGGTCCAGTGTTACAATCCTATTTGACGCACCTAATCCTGAAGTGGCACGTGAATCCCTCGGATTCTCCATGAGAAAATGGACTTCCAAGTCCGAACGAATTATCCAAGGCCTTCCAGAGAACCACCTTCTGGCTGAAGATTTCCTCCAGTTTTGCAGTTATGCAAAAACTCTCGGGGTTAGATGGGACGCTCGGTCTGACATATTCTATTTCTCCACGAAACCATTGAAGAATCAAACCACGGTCACGAAACGGGAGGTTTTGTCCGAAATATTGAAGCTTTTTGATCCTGCGCCCGCAGGCTGGTTGGCATTGTTATTACGAAAATTTTGATGCAGGAAATTTTGACTTTCCAAGACTGGGTGAGACGATCCGTTGCACGGAAATTGTTTAGATGCGTGGAATCAATTCCTGCAATCCTACCTAGAAATCAGTAATATCCATCTCCCACGGTAGATCCAGTAAACTCCTGACTCCAATGTCAAGATTCATGCATTTTGCGATGCCTCTGAAAAAGTGTATGCAGTCAACATATACGTCCGAATCAAATCCGAGTAATTATTGTAATTATTGTGATAAATCCTTTTTAATCTCTTTTGCCAAGCATATTTGATTTTGAAGAGACCTTTTATATTATCAGGGACTATAATTTTTTTTTTCTATTGTTTGTGAGTGATCAGCGAATACAGAGTTAACTATTTCAGTAAATTTAACTATGTATTCATCTATTTCCGAGTTGGATAAATTCCGTTCAGTTGGAGGTAATAATATGGGTTCAGTAATAAATGGGTTCAAAGATGCAAAATTTCATTTTTAGATATAAAGGGATATGGTCTGAGAAAGTCGGTATGCTTGTTATGATTAATACAGTTTCTGAAGGAGAAACTAATTAAGAAGTGATCAAGAAAGGATGAACCATTGGGGTAGGAAGGGTGAATATCACAGATCTGGCGAAACATTGGATAACCATCACTTAAAATTCTACCATATGTATTAGTCATTGAATCACCCCAAGAAACATGTTTTGAATTTAAATCGAAAGGGGGGAAGCGATCTCTTCAAAATGTTTAGCTATGTTCAAAAATTCTTCTATATAAGATGGTTTTGGAGTAAATGAGTTCTCGTTATAGAAATGTTAATATATTTGCTAATGATTTATTTAGAGTAACAAAATTAAATATATTAATAGCCGATTTAACAGCAGCACTCACGGTACTAATTCTTTTATCTTTCGCTAGCTGAATTTTTCGCCTGCGAAGAAATTTTTTTAGACGGACAACCTCTATAGTTTGCTGGGTAACCAACCTAATTACAGTTAATGCAAAATGAGGTCGAATTATCGTCTTTCTTAATCTGACACTTTATTGGATTGTGATTTTGATCACATTTTACACAAGCAATTTTCATTTCAGGCACTATGATCCCAGAACTGACATCTTGTGTATTACACTTCTGATTAGGCAGATAACGTATATTTTCGCCGTCTCCTAGTTTTTTTCCCCTGCAATTAAAATCACAAGAAAAAAACCAGTATCGAGGTTGTGTCTCAGACATAATATTCAAAATACAAACCTCTAGACTACACGCACTTCGCAATAATGCCATAATTTCAGTGTGAGCCGAAAAATCTTCAAAGTAAAGTATACTTTTGTATTGACAATTTTATATACTATTTTTGTGTAACTAACATTCAGTTTTTCAACAATATTTTTAATTTTAACGTTGTAAAGGAATAAGAGGACAGCATTTCTTTTTTTTTTTTTTTTGAATTGGCGTACTTCCACCACGACCTGACTTTATAGTATAGTAGTTGTTGGGTATAACGTTTGTTTCTACATTAATATCATTAAGTATTGAAAATATATTAGAGCTATCACTTCCAAAATTAGAAATATCTAGTTTCTTCACGTTACCACAATTAGAACGTTTAGAACGTTTGTTTTGCACCAGGTTTCTTCATCAGTGATAGCTTATCGTTATTAAGATTTAATAGTTGATCAGCAACCATAAGAGTATTAGGAATTAGAACATTTTTAAAGTCCATGTCCGTAATTGCATCAGCAACAAAAGCGGGGTCTTCGATCACTTGATCACCAATAGGTTGTGACAAATCAGCAATCTTATCAGGATCCATATTTTGAAAGTAAGTGGTAGAAACGCCTTTTAAAGTTTCTTTTGCATGCACAAACTTGCCCGAAGGCTTCTTACGATGCACCGAAGAGAGACTAATTAAAATATTTTTTTGTACATGGTAGTAATATTACTTATGATTAACATTGGAAACTTAGAACTATAAGTATTATTCTAACAAAAAATGAAAAGAAAACGCACAACCCAATTCATTTTAAATTTAAATAAGTTTATATAATATTGAACATTGATTTTGTGATTCTTTGTTAAGCAATATATTTTTATTGTGTTTGCTCCCGACACATTAAAAATTTCATGAGTTGCAAGAATCTCAGTCAAACTACAACTAAAACTTAGAACTATATCTTAAAAAAAAAAGAGCTTAAACATTAACTATTTTCACAGAACAAATAAATTGATTCTTTGTTAAGCAATATATTTTTATTGTGTTTGCTCCCGACACATAAAAAATTTCATGAGTCGCAAGGATCTCAGTCAAACTACAACTAAAACTTAGAACTATATCTTAAAAAAAAAGAGCTTAAACATTAACTATTTTCACAGAACAAATAAATTGAATACTTTTCTAAAAATGGCTCTATGAGTACTGGGAGTACTTTTTAAGTAAACGTAAAGAAAATGTCTGAAATAAGAACATTTTCATGAAATTGCAACCTGTTTATAAATCTTTTTTGCAAAGACAACGCGTACAAACTGAAAGGCATAACGAATGCTTTGGAATAGATGTATTTACTTGAAAACTTTTTACGCCGTGATTTAAAATACCTTTATAACTACTTTTTCATTTGGGAAAACTTTAATAAACATGTATATAAAAGGCGCCAATACTGCACCTGGAACACCACTATTCACTGATCCCAGATGAAAACATATTTCATTTATTTAAATTAAATGTTACTATGAAATAATATTAATAATTTAATTAATTAATTTGTATAGAATTCCTCTGTGAAATTCCCGATCAAAAGCTTTCTCTATATCTAGAGATACAGCTACCGTACATCTTTGATTACGAAGATTGCAAATAACAAACTACATCATTGTGAAATTTTAAAAGGGCATGGGAAGTTGAATGGCTATTTTTGAAACCTAACTGATGGTCCGGAATATAGTCTATATCAATATTTAAATCCATTTTTTGTTTTATAATACGTTCACATAGATTCCCTGAGTTTGAGAACTTTGAGATTAGACTAAAATTATTAATGAATAGCCTGGGTTTTTCAGCAGAGGTAAAATTGCGGCAATATTCAAAACTATTGTCTAGTTGGAAATTTCTAGATAATAAGTTCGGATATTTTATCTAGACCGGAGGAGTTTATGTTATTTACTAATTTTGAAATATTAACAATATCGAAAGCTTTAATAAAGTGGGCATAATCGCAATTAAATAAAAAAGAAAACTCAGAGGAAAAATTAAATATATGAGGAAATTTAAAGAGTGGAATCAATTCCCGAATTTATACTCGAATTTATTGGAATATTTATTGGAATATATTCTTTGTAAATTGCATTATAATGTCGAAAATAATGTCACTTTTTCTATATCATCAATAATTTCTCTATTAAGGAAGGTTACTTTTCCATAAGAATCACTTTTTTTTACCAATTATTCTATGAATGGCTTTATATGCGATAACGCCTGGTTTATTAAATTCTATTGCTTGATGAATTTCCATTTGTTTTTTAATTATAATTTTTAAAAGTTGTATTTGAATAGATAACAGCTGATATTCTGAACTACTTCTGTTGTAATTATTATGTCTTTTGCAAAGCATATTTGATTTTGAAAAGCCTTTTTATATTATCAGGAACTATAAATTTTGTATTTCTATTGTTTTGGAGTGATCAGCGAATACAGAGTTAACTATTTCAGTGAATTTTACTATGTATTCATCTATTTCCGAGTTGGATAAATTCCGATCAGCTGGAGGTAATACTTCCGATAATAAATCGTGCAGGTCAGATTGGAAATCCTTCCAATTAGTTTTATTATAAAAAACGAGGTGGAACAATGATGGGTTCAAAGCTGCAAATTAGTTTTTTGGTTGCATTAAGAACTGTAACGAATCCCTTCTTTCTATAAACGAATAACTTTTTATTTTAAATATGAATTAATTTTGTACTATTAGAAAACAAATTTTAACGCAATCATAATTTTAAAAAAATTTTATTTCTTTTTTTGTAAAAAATTAATTTATCTAAATATTTTAATAAAAACTATTTTTGTTTTTTTTTTATTTTTTTTTTTGAAAATTTTTATTTTTGGAGTACCAGGTGCATATTGAGAAATTAATCCCTGCACATAGATTAACACGCGAGTCTTATTAATTTAGGTAACCACATACGCAGAATCCCAATCTCATATATGTAAAAGAAAAACAAATTCAACACAAAGCGCCGATCGCACACGCATCACATTCTAGATACACAGAAACACAAGGGATTAAAGACGGACAACGCTTGAAAACCATTCTCTCTCGCTGAGAAAACATTTTCTACTTAGTTCGCTCCCGAGAGGCACGAATGCCCGGCTCTCGAAATTGGTTTTTTTTTACAAATGGCTCTACTTTATATTCGTTTCTGGTTTTAGACCTGCTTGGTAGTATTTTTAAAGAATTTTGACAACAAATTTTGTAGCGAACGGCAACCTTGTGTAACTCCCATATATACATAACCATTAAAATTGCAACCGTGTGCCCGGGAATACCAAACGAAAATGGTGGCTTATTGTGAATTTGTTTAAGTTCAGTGAGCGTGAGGTCAATATTTCATCCAGGTTTTTATAGAAAATTTTGTGGTAAAGTATTATTTTTCTAATGTAAAATATTTATTTTAGTTATAAATATAGTTTTCTACCCTTTATGATATTATTCTCAACGAATTATATATTTTAAAATAATTTTAACTAATTAGATAAATTATGTTTTAGGGAGGTTATTTTATTGATAAATCAAAGAAATATATTGCAAGTGCATTTCATTGAAAAAGAAATATCCATTACCAGTAATAATAAAAGACGCCGGATAGGATTGAAAAAACAATTTCAATTGCCGGCGTAAGCTTTATACGTTCCAGAAATTTCAGTGAAAAAATCGATTACTGGAAATACTCTGCTTCTACCATTGCATATATACTTATTTCTATAGAAGAAAAAAGTTCAAAAATGTCTGCAAATAATTACGCTGGGTTTAACTATGGTAATGCTCAATATAATGCGTCTGGGTCGACCCCTGCTGGATATAATTCTGCATCTGGACAGCCTCCATACCCTGCTGTAACCAACGCGACCTATGCAAATGCCGCTTACCAAACAGCTGCTGCAGTTGCAGGGCATGGTGGTTATGCTACTGTAGGTACGTCGAATCCAACTGGGTACGGATATGATTACAATCGCCCGCTTCAATCTTACGATGCGTCAAAAACATATTATCAACAAGCACCGACAAGCTACAATACCACTACAGCAGCGGCAGTAAGCAAGACTCATTATTCTGCACCACCAGTTAAAAATATAACAGGAGCGAAAACTGTGAGCAAAGATAAACTAAATGGTGCTGGTAAGCAACCTGGTGTCGCCGCACCGTCTAATGCCGCGGTGGGTTACGCTAGTTACGATGCTGCTCTTTATAGTGCAGCATCACTTTACGTTGCACAACAACAACAACAAGCTGGCACCGGTACTGGAAAAATTGTTAACCCTGGTTCTGGACCTAATTGGTCGCAGTTTAAAGGTGGACGCCACAACTCTGGTGGAGGGAATCCCAGCAATCGTGCACGTGGAAAACCAACCCCGCGACCACAACAACTTCATTATTGTGAAGTTTGCAAGATATCTTGTGCTGGTCCACAAACTTATCGTGAGCATTTGGAGGGTCAGAAGCATAAAAAACGCGAAGCATCTCTGAAAATGCAAGCAAGTGCACAATCCACATCACAAAATAGGGGTAACAATTATCATTGTGAGTTATGTGATGTTACCTGTACTGGTAATGACGCTTATGCTGCGCATGTACGAGGATCAAAACATCAAAAAGTGGTAAAACTACATCAAAAGCTTGGAAAGCCAATTCCGCCCGATGAACCAAAAAAAATGTCTAAAATAAACTTCGTACCTGCCACTGGTGCAGCATCAAATCAGTCTACATCGCAAGTGACGGAAGGAGAAGCAGCAGAGGGAGGCCTCAAATGTGCAGAAAATGATAATGTGGAAAGTACGTATCGTTGACGTGAATTAAAACACATTTCACATATATATATATATCCCATTTTTATTCTATATTTATTGTATTTATTTCTTATTTTAGATGGACAAGATGACATCAACGCTATGAATGTAGAGAATACTGATAATATAAAACCTGTTGGGGGTGAATATATTGAGGAAATTAAAGATGATGAAGGAAAAATTCTTAGTTTTAATTGTAAACTGTGCGATTGTAAGTTTAATGATCCAAATGCAAAAGAAATGCACATGAAAGGACGCAGACATCGTTTGCAGTACAAACGTAAAGTACAACCCGACTTGGTAGTAGACTTTAAACCAACTCCACGCCAGCGACGTTTGGCCGAGGCTCGTGCCCAACGTGCATTGATGCAATCTCATCGTGGTAATGGTAGTGTTGGGTTTAATGAAGAACAAGAAGGTGCAATATATTGGGACGAACAGCGAAGACGCGCTCAATATGATGACGAATATGACTACAGCAATTGGTTAGCACGTAGTTTTGCCGGTAAGTCGTTCATACATTTGATTTGTCTGAATATTTTTCAATAAAATAAATAAAGGATCTCAACGTGGATTTGTTGGTCGTGCTGGAAGTGGACCACCGCCGTTTTTCGGAATGATGCCTGGGGGCGCTGGAGTAAGACGACCAGAGAGCACAGATGATCGCCATGCAATAGCACGGCATGCCGAAATTTATCCTAAGGAAGAAGAATTACAAACAATTCAACGTATTGTGTCACATACTGAAAGAGCTCTTAAATTTGTTTCTGATGCGTTCGCTGAAAATCCGGAAGAAGGTGGACAATTATTCAAAAAGGAAAAAACTGAAGTCGCACAAATAAAAGATGGCCGTGACAATCAAATGTTTTCATTCCAAAAAGAAGCAGAAGCAAATAATGTTCGTATTTTGAAAGGGGTCATGCGCGTAGGATTTTTAGCTAAAGGATTGCTGCTCCAAGGTGATACTGCTGTTGAATTGGTTGTACTTTGTTCAGAGAAACCAACAGTTGGTTTACTAAAACGTGTTGCTGCTGAACTACCGACAAAGCTTAAAGAAGTCGCAGGTATGTTCTAACTTATTAACATGTGGCAAGTAATAGGTACTCGATAGAGCTTTTTTTAAAAAAAAAGCTTTATAGATGTGTCAAATCTAATAGTGTTGCGAAAAAAGGTGACTTTTTCCAGAAAAATGCCTTGTGTCGACATTTTTCATAAATCTCTGATTGCCAAACTTTTACTGAATTTACTTCGACTTCTGAAGTGATTCACAACATTTGGCAATTTCACAAACAAGTGAATTTAACCAAAGAACTTCGAGAATTTTGTGACCTGTTTTGTACAAGTGATGTAGACTTGCAATAGAAAGGAAATTTGTATGGAAAAAGTAGATGTTGTGGTGGCTAACCACACATATGCACCCTCATAAAAAGCACGAGTAATTCCACAATAAAAACGTATTCGGTGTTTTCAGCTTTTTTCACAGGACATGCCTTGACGTTCATTGATTGCATTTCGATACAGGACAATCCCTTTCGAGTGTACGTATTCATAGTCTCTAGATTTTTGCAGTCTTCTGGAATGGAGTTTACGGTAACACGACCACTGCAACCAAACTTGTGGCTACAATAAAGGAATATATTTATACAAAGTTAAGGTTCTTTGCATCTTCGCATCGATATCTCGCAAATAAGCGAAATGGTGCACACTTTCTCTATCTGTTTCCTCAATAATCTTTCAATTCAAATAATATTCCAGAAAACTTTGTGTAAATAAAATCCTTTGCATCAAATCAAAGATATAGTAAAAACATGTCCACATTGAGGCGATCAAAGTATCAGTGCACAAAACGAGATTTCAAAATTAAAAATTACACTTTTTGTTTTACAATTCAACCGTTTTGTGAGATAATTGATTTCTCTGCCATACATTGATTTTGCTAACTGAGGAATACCTATTTGGAATCGAAATTAATAGTCAAGATTTAACTTGTTCTATTTTTTGCAACTCTTGTAACATTGACTTACCGTTGGGTAACAGTTCAGTTGCCAGTGGTTGCACAAAGTAGTGGTGGAAAAAGTGACAATTCTGTTTAGTGAAGTGAATCGCAACATTGTTCACGTGCCATTGTAGTTGCTGATGCCTTGCCAGTTCTTTATTTGCAACCAAAATAATTAATGGTTGTCACTTTCTTTCACGAAAAGAATTCAAAGTAGGCCCCTTTATTCCCTGATAGCGATTGATCATCCCTATTTGTTGTCTTGTTTCTCAAATAGCATTGTTATGATATGTAATTACTTTTTGTCTACACCAGCTTAGAAGGTTTATAATTATGCTATCAGGGTTATGCTTATTAATAACACTGCTTTCATTACTTCATGTATATTTTAATATTGATTTTCAGGAGAACAAAATCCAGTAGATTATCATGTTGAAATGGTTTTGGAGGATTCAGCGGTTATTGTTTCCGACGAGTGCGTCACTGTTAGAATTTCTCTAACCTCACCGTTGCTTCGTGAAGCAGGTGAAACTACCAAAATGGCAAGTGAGAACGAAATTGGGAATGCTGTTGATGGAGATTCGGCGTTACTTCCCCGAGAACCATGTTTACAGGCAAGTCCTTTTTAAATAAAGTATTTTTTTAAACCACTATTCTTATAAACGCAGGCATTAGCTGAATTGCGTCATGCTAAGTGGTTCCAAGCGCGAGCTACTAGTTTGCAGTCATGCGTAATGGTAATAAGAATTCTACGTGATCTTTGTCACCGGGTTCCGTCATGGCAAGCATTACCTCAATGGTCTCTGGAATTACTAGTAGAAAAAGTAATTTCATCAGCTGGATTTCCCTTATCTCCTGGCGATTGTATGCGTCGTATAATGGAGGCCTTAGCTACAGGTTTCATTATAAATGGACCTGGTATATTAGATCCCTGTGAAAAAGAGGCTCAGGATGCATTGCAAGGACTAAGCAAACAACAAAAAGAAGATTTAACAGTGTCTGCTCAACAATTTTTACGGTACATTGCATTCCGTCAGATCTATAAAGTCTTAGGCATGGATCAGTTACCAGCTTTGAAATTCCCCACAAGACCATGGCGTCTCAATCGCAAGAGACGTCGCTCTTCTGGTAAGAGTGGTTTACCTGGAGATAACGATAAAACAGATACAGACGAAAAGGTGACTGATGAAAAGGTAGCTAAAATTGAAAAAGGTGATGCCACCGCATAAATGAACATGCACATCGTATCAAAGCGTTTAATAATATATCTGTACGAAACATGGTTTACTTACAGCAGAACGAAATAATTGTAATTTTAAGGCATTCTCATATTTAGTTGAAGAATTAATTTTTACACAAAATCAAGTGAAAAATCACGTAAGAGACAACAAATTCATTTCCTTCTTCACTACAGAATTAGCACACGTAATATACTTATATTCCGAGACTACTGTATGTAAATATACGTAAATAAAATATGAGTTACATTACCAATGAATTCAAAGATATATTTCTTATTATTTTAAATGGGTATATACAGACTAACTGTGTTGTAATTCGAAGGTGAATTGTTCCTCCCGAGCAAGAATTTGAAGCTAATATAAACGTCAGTTTAACGTGCAAACCCATATTTCGGTAGACCTGAATAGAATATACCAAAATCATAATGTATTTAAAAACAGGAATTCTATGATGTCTACTGCGGCTGTCATGCGGCGAAGTATAAATTTGGTGAGGTATCAAATATCAAAAATGGAAAATTATAATATTAATAAAAAGCGACAAAAAACAATGAATTTAAGGTTTTGTGCTTATAGAATGACCCATAATATTTCATATTTTGCGTATTTACCTTGAACCTAAAAATGTTTTCCGGAATGTTAATTAAAGATTCCCACCTAATCTCAAGCCAGTGGCCAAGCTACACCTATACGTTTTACACCTTTGCAACTGTGACAGAATTGCAAAGTTGCCAACTTTGTCTCTCTCTCATTTCATTCTTCTTTTGAGACTTCAATCAAAACATTTTTTCTACATGGTAGTAATATTACTTATGATTAACATTGGAAACTTAGAACTATATGTATTATTCTAACTAAAAATTAAAAGATAACGGACAACACAATTTATTGTAAATTTAAATAAGTTTATATATATGCTTATTGTGTTTGCTCCCGACACATAAAAATGTTCATAAGATGCAAGATTCTCAGTCAAACTTACAACTAAAACTTAGAACTATATCTTAAAAAAAAAGAGTTTAAACATTAACTATTTTCACAGAACAAATAAATTGAATACTTTTCTAAAAATGGCTCTATGAGTACTGGGTGTACTTTTTAAGTAAACATCAGGTAGTAGTAGAATAGTAGAATAGAGTAGAAATTCCGTTCAATTTTTTCATTCAATATTCCTATAGGGGAAAGATTTAAAGTGTTAGTCCAACTGAATGATTTTCGATAGTCAAAATATCTGAAATCAGAACATTTACATGGAATTGCAACCTGTTTAAACATTTTTTTGTATATAAACTGAAAGGCAGAACGAATGCTTTGGAATAGATTTATTTACTTGAAAACTTTTTACGCCGTGATTTAGAAAACCTTTATAATTATTTATTCATGTGGGAAATCTTAAATAAACATATTATTAGAAAAGGCGCCAATACTGCACCATGAGCACCACTATTCATTGATCCCAGATGAAAACATATTTCATTTAGTTGAATTAAATGTTACAATGAAATGATAGTAAAAATTTAATTAGTTAATTTATATAGAATTCCTCTGTGAAATTCCCGATCAAAAGCTTTCTCAATATCTAGAGATACAGCTTCCGTACATCTTTGATTACGAAGATTACAAACAACAAACTACATCATGTGAAATTTTAAAAGGGCATGGGAAGTTGAATGTCTATTTTTGAAACCAAACTGATGGTCCGGAATATAGTCTATATCAATATTTAAATCCATTTTTTGTTTTATAATACGTTCACATAGATTCCCTGAGTTTGAGAACTTTGAGATTAGACTAAAATTATTAATTAATTAAATTAAATTGCCTGGATTTTTCTGCAGAGGTAAAATTGCGGCTACTTTCTACGCTTTAGGAAAGTATCCATTATTATTGCAATATTCAAAACTATTGTCTAGTTGGAAATTTCTAGATAATAAGTTCGGATATTTTATCTAGACCGGAGGAGTTTATGTTATTTACTAATTTTGAAATATTAACAATATCGAAAGCTTTAAGAAAGTGGGCATAATCGTAATTAGATAAAAAAGAAAACTTAGAGGAAAAATTAAATATATGTGGAAATTGAAACAGTGGAATCAATTCTCGAATTTATACTCGAATTTATTGGAATATATTCTTTGTAAATTGCATTATAATGTCGAAAAGCCTTCACTTTTTCTATGTCATCAGTAATTTCTCTATTAAGGAAAGAATAATTTTTTTTACCAATTATTCTATGAATAGCTTTATATGCGATAGAGCCTGGTTTAATTTTACGGAGGAAATTATTAAATTCTATTGCTTGATCAATTCAATTGGTTTTTTAATTATAATTTTTAAAAGTTGTATTTGTATTTGAGCTGATATTCTGGACTTCTTCTATTGCAATTTTTGTGATGAATGATTTTTAATCTCTTTTGTCAAGCATATTTGATTTTGAAAAGTTTGTTTATGTTATCAGGAACTATGGATAAATTCCGATCAGTTGAAGGTAATAATAATAAGTTCAGTAATAAATGGGTTCAAAGATGCAAATTTTATTTGTAGATGTAAATGGAAATGGTCAGAGAAAGTCGGTAAGCTTGTTATGGAAATATTTTGAATTACACAGTTTATAAAGGAGAAACTAATTAAGAAGTGATCAACAAAGGATTGGGAAGGGTGAATATCACAGATCTGGCGAAACATTGGATAACCAATCACTTAAAATTCTACCATTTGTATTAGTCATTGAATCACCCCAAGAAATATGTTTTGAATTTAAATCGGCACCCAAGAACGGTCCATCGAATACTACTATATAAAACCAATGTAGAAATTACAAGGGATATAGAGACTATGAAAAAGAAGACGTTTAGTTGTAACAATGAATACTAATAAAACAGATTCTAAATTTGACATTCGGAATAAGTAAAGTAGAATATTTATAACAGTTTTTAACTGCAATTCCCACTCCAATTGAAGAGTAATCTCTTATGTGATTGTATCTTTCTAAGGACATTTTCAGATTTAGTGACACATGTGTTTCTTGAATAAACCCAATGTCAATATCACAATGAGATAAGGTTTGAAGGAGATCAATAAATTCAATGAATTACAGACCATAACTGGTTTGTACTTCTTTTCGTAATTTAAAATATTGCTGTTTAGCTGTTTGAGTTTGATCTATGATTTGTAATTTTGAAGAAATAATTTTATTCGAAGTTATAATGAGAGGGAATCGATCTATCCAAAATGTTTAGCTATGTTCAACAATTCTTCTATATAAGATGGTTTTGCCGCTAATGGATTTAAAGTACTCATTATGGAGATCGTAATATATTTGCGAATGATTTATTTAGAGTAACAAAAATAGATTTATTAATAGTCGACTAACAGCAGCACTGGTGGCACTAATCTCTCGCTGGCTGAATTTTTCGCCTGCGAAGAAATTTTTTATTAGCCGGACAACCTCTGTAGTTGGCTGGGTGAACAACCTTTACAGTTAATGCAAAATGAAGTCGAATTATCGTCTTTCTTAATGAAACCCTCTCTTGGATTGTTTATTTTGTTTGATCACATTTTACACAAGCAATTGCCATTTCAGGCACTATGATCACAGAACTGAAATCTTATGAATTGCACCTCTGATTAAGCAGTTGTTCAATAAGATTTTTAATATTCACGTTATAAAGGAATTAGAAGGACAGAATTACTTTTTTTTCTGAATTGGCGTACTTCCGCCACTACCCGACTTTATAGTAGTCTCCGTCATTTGGTTGGGTATAACGTTTGTTTCTACATTAATATCATTAAATATTGAAAATCTATTAGAGCTGTTACTTCCAAAATTAGAAATATCTAATTGCTTCACGTTACCATAATTAGAACGTTTAGAACGTTTGTTTTGCACCTGGCTATCACTGATGAAGAACAGTGATAGCTTGTCGTTATTAAGATTTAATAGTTGATCAGCAACCATAAGAGTATTAGGACTTACAACATTTTAAAGTCCATGTCCGTAACAAAAGCGGGGTCTTCAATCACTTGATCAGCAATAGGTTGTGACAAATCAGCAATCTTATCAGGATGCATATTATGAGAGTCACCAATTGGCAAATTTTTCCCTTTTGCGTAGTGAATATTAGAAACGCCTTGTAAAGTTTCTTTTGCATGCACAAACTTGTCCGAAGTCTTTTTACGGTGCACCATTAAAATTGAATGGTAGGAAATTTAATACTCAAATTTTACACAATGTAAAAAGAAATACAATTAAATTCTTTAAATATTCAAATTAAAAATTTTTAAATTGAAAAGAGGCAAAATGTTGCGTGCATCTACCAAGTTGTATTGCCAAGGAGACTGGCTTTCTCTGTCTATCGAAATTCAGCGACGCAAGACTGGCAGCGCGTGTTAGTGAAGATATTCAAAATTATTTATTCTAGCAACAGATTAATTAGATCTCAACAGCGGACCTCACCAAAACACTTCGTTGGAACCAGGTCAGAATTAGTGGGAACGTTTTCTTTATAGATTTCATTGTAATGTCCACAAAATGCTTTACTTTTACGTTTTCATCTGTAATTTCTCTACCTTGTGTTTTAACCGTTTCACTAAATGCTCTTTCTGCATTAACCTGTGGATGTTTCTGCAAGCGTTTAGACCAGTATTATTTTCCCCAGTTAATTTTAAAAAATATCAGCTTGGTGAATAATAACTTATTCTTGAATTATTATTTTAAGTACGTAAACTTGTGTAGACAATAGCTGATACTCAGAATCTATTGAAATTTAAATAATAAATTGGTTTTACTTATTTGGTAATGAATATTTAATTTGAAAACGCTTTTTAATATTATCAGAAAGAAAAAAGTAATTATTCTTTAGTTCAATTTTGGTTGAGTGAGCATCAGATGCCATCATTAGAGGAAAGTGGTCAATAAAGCTAGGAAAGCTATTGTAAAATTGTAAAATTTGAATTGATATAGTCAAAAAAGGGTGTACTAATTAAAAAATGATCATGAATGGAGAACCGTTCGGAAAAGATGGATTCGCATCACAAATCCCATATTACTCATTGGAGTGATTTGATAAACAATAACATAGAGTTTTGCTGTCAGAATTACAGAAAGAATCACTCCATGAATCAAAATTGCCTGCGACATTTTTAAGTATCATTAGACTACTAAATAATCAATTACTTGAAATTATATTATTATAATTATTATAATTACTTGAAATATATAATCTAGCAAATACAAAATCTTTGGAAACATCAATAATAACAGATTTCACGCTTATGAAATAGTGTGGACATTTTATATTCGGAATTTAAAGCATGGGGTTTTTGTAAATCGTATGTCTAGCAATTCCAACCCGAACGAACTTCGAATGAAATTATAATTGTTTTTATAATAAAAGGTCAGACGATTTCATGTCAATTGGGTTTCTTGGATAAATCCAATATCGATATTAACATCACAGAGTTTTAAGAAGAAGGATCTTCCGACTTGATTGCACTAGGGATCTAACGTTGAATGAATGCATGTTCATGAAATTACGGACCATAGTTGATCTTCATTTCTTGCAAAATTTCAAAATATTTTCTTTTAGCTTCATCTTAAGGGAGAGATCTATAAGTTTTTAGGAATAACTTAACTTTGTGTTCTAAGGTTATAAGTGAAATTGTTGGTGTATGGTTGTTTTGATTCAAACAGCAAATGATTTGTTAGAACAAATAAAGTTGGATGTGTTCAATGCTGATTTGACAGTGTTTAAAGCTTGAATTTATATACCCAAACCAATTTAAATTGATTTTTTCTTCCATTCATGAAATCTTTATAGACTGTTCTTGTAATATAATTAGAGTCCTTCTTAATGAGGCAATTTCCTCAAAATCCAATATCCACAAAATTGACATTTCCTACATTGTCTCTATATCTCTTTAGATAAAGTATATATCTGATATGTTCAACATTACCGCTCTTCTTTCCCGCAACTACAGTAATTAGAAATAAACCTGTGTCAATATTGTTCCGTTAGGAATATGATGTTACAACTTTAGATACGTTATAAACGGTACCAGGAAGCAATTCATCTAAGCCAGATTTAAGATTTATAGTAAAGGTCTCTTACAACTAACCGAACTTATTTGAATTGAGAAGGAGTAAAATAACAGAAGTTAACATTCCTTTCTCGAAGCAGTGCCATTATTTCAATGTGCAGAGAGCTTTGCTTTTATGATTGTTTTCATTTACTATTTTGTAAAAGATTTTTGCATTTTAAGTATTCAACTGATCCATAAGGTTTTTAATGTTTACATTCTATAGAACAAAAAGTTTTTTTTTTTTAAATAGGAACTTACATTATTACAGCCTCAAGACTGGGTATTGGTACATTTGATTCTACGTCAATATCATTAAATATTGAACATCTATTCGTAGTAGACTATAAGTTCTGAACTTATCTATTGTAATAATTGTGATAAATCGTTTTTATTCACTTTTGACGCTTACGATCGCACTTTTTTGCTACTACACATTCCAGGTGATTCTATAACCACCATGTGCAAACAAATAACGACCAATGTTAATATATTTCATGCTAGTATAGATTGTAACGAAACCACTAGAAGTAGGTGTCTTGACTAAAGACGGCTGACAGGAAGAGAAGAGGTTGCAAGGACCGGAAGCGGATGCTCGCGAGTGCTCCGGCTCGTTGGCAATTGGGTGTGGTGTCTAGCTTCCGATGTCTTGTTCGCTATATTAATGTTTGCTCTCAGCAACTACTCTTCGTTACGGAAAGTGCGTGCTGAAAAGACAAGAATGGAAAGTGGAAAGAGAAAGGAAAGATAGAGAGATATCGGTGACCATGATCTCAACATGTTGGAGTTGCCTTAAGGTGTTTGAGTGACAACTCCTAGCCCACCTATCCTGATCATCGTTAGAAATTCCATGTCTCTTTGAGCGATGATCCCATTAAATATTTATTACACGAACAGACGACCTATATCCCAAAAACAAATACTAGATTAGAAATTCATAATTCACAATCTTTAATTCTTAAAATAACTTATTAACACAGAAATAACTAATATAAAAATTTCCAATACAAATTCAAAGTTAGAAAACCTAAGACATTGAGTTATTTCATTTACGAATAATTTATAAAATTTATTGGAATATAAAATTTTTATTATAGAGTACATGAGGAGGCATTAAAATATATTTTTTTTTAGTTTTTTTTTATTTATTTTTTATTTTTTGTTTTGTTTTGTCTTTAAATTCTTTTATTTTTTCTTTCCTGTTTTGAAAACTATAATGGATTAATTGTGTCTCATTTACAATTTAAAAATACGAATCGCGAAAGAAACCCAAGTCGGAGTTTATGCACAAAACCTTAAAAGAAAGCATAATTGCAATGTTGCATATGCTTTGTTGTTGTATATTTAATGCTTAGGAAACTAACGAGAACGAGAGAGGAAAAGGTCGAACATGTTCGATGCAAACTCTCTTGATGCTGTTACAATTATGCTCTCACTACGCGAGCTATGGAATGGGAAATAATAGAAAGGCACTCACTTTGACGTATTGTTTACTGCCCCCACGCTGAAAGATCTTTCATCGTTGTGGAACTTCCATATGATATGGGAAGAGAGAGGAGAAGAGTGGACGAAAGAACGACATCCACAAGAGTGGTGGATCGCGGGAGAGAAAAATCGCGTATGGGAAATGGGAATGCACTCAACTTTATAGCATGTTAACACTTCGTTAACATTATTAGAACGCGCGAGATAATTAGCATAACAGCTAACAGAACCGATTTTATACCAGAAATATATGCCTCTATGATTATTCTTTTTTTCTTTTTTTTTATATTTATATCTATGTTATATTTACTTGTTTTTCAATTTTCATAATTACTTCACCACATATTGGCTAATGTTTTATTTTGGTAAATTTTCATTCACGCTCTAACACTTCAGACTTAGACTTTCATTCAGTTCTCGCCATTTGCTCACTTCTTCTTTTTCTTATGCTATCAATTTTCACATAATTTAAAAACTAAATCTATCAAAACTTAAAACTAAAACTAACACTATGATTAAGTAAGAATGAGCCAGTATTTGCACCGCCTCATGTGATTCCCAATTATTCTGGTTTTCATTACTTTTTTTTCTCTTTTCGCGAAGTTGCTCGTTGCACATACACTGATTACATTAGCATTACGATAACTTCGCGATTAAGATTTTATGCGCATAATTTCCGTTTTGCGCATTTTTATGAACTGTTTAAGTCATTGTCTTTGGGTTTTTTCCTTCGTCTTAGCTGACACTTCCAGAGTTCTATGATTATGTCGCTCTGGAGCTCTAAATCACTGGAACTAGCCAGTTTCTCAACAAAATCCTCCGGACAGCTCATCGGTTATTGTACTTTACCAAATATATTAAAGAAAGAGCGTCACTAAAAAAAAACAACAACCACATACACGTATTTGGATTTATTTCTGACTGCTTGTTTATGATTGTATTCTTTTTTTCCCAACATTGATGATTTATACCAATTTTAAAATTAAATCATAGTATATCTAAAGTCGCTATATATACTCCTCCTACCATTTTAATATCTGATAAATGAAGTAAATAGGCAAAAGTAGTCAAAGTGGATAAATAAAATAGGAATTAATAATTTAAACAATGTTGTTCTGAAGTAAATTCGTTTCAATATGGGCTGATTTTGACAAATCAATTTAAGCAGTTTTGATAGCTTATTCGTCCTTATTGTAAAACATATATCATACCTTTAAATGGCATGACTTCAAAAGAATATTGTAAACTAGAAACTCTTTTAACAAATTTTATCATGTTATTATTATGGTGATTTAAAGAAGAGTGTGTGTAAAAGGCATGTTCTAAGTTTGTGGATAATAAATTCATAAATAGCTAGATCTACAAGATTTCCTAACCATTAAGCATGGATGTTAAATCAGAAAATAAAGTTGAAGTAAACTGGCTTGTCGGCAGTGCTAAAGTTATTTTTCTTTAAACGTTAATCGAAACCACCTTAATTTCTGAAATTCGAGTATCTGTTACAATATTTTCGTTTCGAGAAATATATCATATCTATCATATTTTAAGTACTGAATTAGTCTCGAAGATATACATGTAGCCAATTTAGAATTTGAATGATGAATTACAAGGATTTCATCGAAAAAATAATTATAAATACAATTTTATTTTATTTATACAATTCTGTTTTATAGTGTTCTGTAAACTGAGAGTAAGAGAACTAGCCTGTAAAATGTCGGCAAATACTTTCCTGTATAAGGTTTGTGTCACTGCCCATAGAGAATCGAGTGTAGATCCCGTTCATATATAAGGCAATGAGAATGTTCACAAACCAATAAAGGCCTGACAGTATTGTTAAAATTTTTGAGAAAGGGCACCCTACTTCATAGTAGCTACACTTCAGTGGAGCTTCTAACAATAAAAAAACACAAATTCTTGACGACCTGTTCTTTGTGAATTCTATTGTGATTTATCAAAAATTCTAATTTTGTTGAATTCTGCTGCCTGCATTCTAAGCAATTATTGCAGTTTGTCAATTGATTAACATTTACAATTTATTGCTATATTAGGTAGATTAAACAAACAACCAATCTAGACAAGTGTAAGATTAGTTATTTAAGGAAGCGCTGGTGAGTACAGCGAGATAATTTAGATAAACTGGAGACGAAACAACAAAACCACCTTAAATCCTTATCAAAATTAATGAAATTAAGTCTTTCTGATGAAGAATTTGTTTATAACATTAAATACGATATCGAGCAATATTTGAACAGACGTCGCAGCAATTGGTAAGTTTATGTTTAATTTTTATATTCTGGTACTAAAAATTCTTCACTATCAAAACATTTCAAGGTGTAAGTGTAGTATTGTAAGAGGATTGATGGATAGTTATAGCAATATATAATAGGGTTTGAACAAGAAATCTTGCTAATTAAATAACTATACTCAAACATTATCGTGCGTGACTCTAATTACAGGTTTTAAACACTTCCTAATAATTATGTTATGTGTAAACCAGTCAGTATATAACTGGTTTTTATAGATGAACGCTATATAAATTGTATAAAAATAAAAAATAATAGTAGTTTTGGTCAGTTACATACTATTTATTGAGTTAATAGTTTTCTTGCTTCACTATTACTTATAATAATTTATATTGTGTACACTTTGAATTAATTCATGCACAATTTTCGAAGCGAATTTATAAAGAAAACACACTTACATTGGATCTATGCAATTAAGATTTTGTTGATTTTGTCCTTTAAAATGAAATATATTTTTTCACAATAATAAAATACATTAATAGTTTTGATACATTATTTTACTTTGGCTTCCTCTTCAGTGTATTACTATTTCCGCCAGTTAACAATTACCGCCGTTTTCTCATTCATCAAACATGTGAGCATTTTAGGCAAAAATACGATTTATTTACATTTTCCATTGGTCAGGGAATATCCCGTCGTACAGTTGTTTGTTTTAAGAACCAACTCTTGGACCCAATTAAATATACTGCAGCGGTTGCAAGCAGCGCTGAGTTGTGAGTTATATTTTATTGCAAAGGAATTGAGTAATAGAGTTATATATTTTAAGCAAGCAACAGTCACAGGTTAAAAGTTGGAGGAGCGATCGAAAGCCCGAAATATTGTACTCAAATTCGCAACATACAAATATAAGCTTCCCATTTAAAATGGGTGTAGAGAAAAACACAAACAATGACAATGCTTCTTCATCAATCTGTAAGTCAAATTTAAATTTAAAAATGTCCCGTAATTGTTTTATGTAAATATTATCAATGACATATTACACTATCTTATGTGCACTAAAATTAAAACTTAGAATAATAATATATGTATTCAATGTATTCAATTCTGTGATGTTTATTTTATTACTCACTTTATTAATTGAAACTGTGCAGTCTCAAACTCTACAAGATCTACTCAGTTACGACGCGTTTGAAGGTCAAATTTGTGTATTCACTAGTCAGTTCATTTACTTTGTATTCATTTAATATTTCTTTACTGAATTTTACTGTATTATTTGTATCTTTTCTGTTTCTTACATCATATTTAAATAAACGTTCAAGAAATGTTGTTGTTATTTATAAAGTAAGAAAGAAAAAGACGATTTGACAACCCGAGAGAGCGATACTGTTGAAATATTATACGAAAGAGAAATGAAAATACACATATTGAGGTCAGCGATGTATTATTTATTCCATTCGCACTTTTAAATACCTTCATATATAAAAATACGTGCCGCTGTTTACTGTGGAGCAAATAATAAAAAATTAACTAATAGCTCTACAGTATTATAAAGTTGGAAATATAAAAGAAATATTGTAGAATAATATAATTAGTTTAATTTAGTATTCGAAGTTTTTTTATATAATATATAAGTAACTTGTTACTAGGTTCCAAGCCTTTATCTGTAGATATATATCGACCACCAGCGTTACGATATCAAAGGAATGAATCCGAATACTGCAAGTCTGAAACCAAATCTGACACAGTTATCAACTCAGTTTCTTGTAAAAATTCTCCAAGACGTCCTAATGAATCCAAATATTGTAATACAATGACCTCGTCAGACGCTGATATATTAACACAGAGGTAAACGAACAGTTTGTGTTATGAAGTGTTCATTTCTTCATTTTGTTTTTATTTCTCTTTCTATGTTTGTTTTTTTTACACAGTCACCAACACACACAATTAAATCGACGAGAGCGCCGTCCAGATAGAGCAGTTTACGTTCCAAGGCCACGACGCAGTCAAACTACTCCGCCTGCAACAAAGCAGGTAACAAGCAATAGTAATGTAAACGAACAACAATTGGGAATTGCTTTGAATTCGAATGATTTAGTGTCAGCGGAACAACCGTTGAAAACGGATCATTTAGGTAAAAGTGCTTTTAAAAAAAGCAAAATATTAAGTGCTGAAAAAGATCGAAAAGAACGAATAAAAAGGCAAACCAAACTGATTCCCTCTGTGGATGCTGTGGAAAAAAATAATGTTGTTGTGATATCTACTAATCAATCAGAGTTGAAACCACATAGCAAAGAACAAATTGGAATAGAAAACAAAACTGTTAATATATCAACCGATATCAAAAATTCAATACCTTCAGATAATATCCAATCAACTTTTGAAACATTAACTAAATTTAGGGAAGAGACTTCTGATACTGCAGAAATGGACACAGTTCTAAAACAAGGAAGCAACAAAAATGCAGATATCATTGACGATAACGAAAAAACAGCGAAAGAAATTATCATAGAAGATGTAATTGCTGTTGATCATTTATTGCCAAAATGCGATATTGAAGAACAAGAATTACAAAGGGCCTCAAAAGTAAGTTACAGAAGCCCTTGTAATATGTAAAAAGTATATATAAAATATTATCTCCCTATATACTATTACTACTATAATATACTCCTAATTAAAAGTACCTACCTATTTTCATTATTACTAGGAAATAAATCGGAGCAATAGACGTATTATGAAGCAAACATTTGTATCGCAAGTTCTTGAAATTCCAGACAAAATTGAGAATGAAAATATTTCTGAGATATCTGTAGAAAACGCAAGTAATATGCAAACAACTTCGCCTACAAAAATACAGTTTATAAGCGACGAAGAAGATGACGATGATTGGGAAAATATGTACGATGAAAGTGGTGACTGCTTAGATTCAAAAGTAATAGAAGAACTGACCGCATCTGTTGGAAAAGTGAAAATAGAACTGCCAAAAATGGATTATGGTGTATGTGCTAAATTAATGTGTGTTGTGTAAAACTTTCATAAAAACTTTCAGGCTTATTTGACGAAACAATCAATTCTCAATGCCGAAGAGTTTCCTCATGTATTGGAAGTATCGAATTTTCCTGTTGAGTTTAAAAATCAGGACCTTTTAATGGTTTTTTCACAATATAAAGAATCAGGCTTCGATATTAAATGGGTTGATGATACTCATGCGTTAGCAGTTTTTAGTAGTTCTAAAATTGGTAAGATAGAACTCAACACATCTCGATCTATATTATATAAAATATATTAATAGCTGCTGAAGTTCTAACTATGGGTCATCCTTTTGTTGTTTTAAAACCGTTGACTGAGGCAACTACAGAATCTCGGTTGAAAGCCAAAAAGTGCGCTGCTTCTCTACAACCATATCGTCCCCGTCCTGAAACGTGTGCAGCTTTAGCTCGTCGCTTAGTTACTGGTGCTCTAGGCGTTCGACTAAAAACAGCAGCAGCCGAACGAGAAAATGAAAAACGGGTTTTACGCGAAGCCAAAGGTATGCTACATACTTTTTCATTCATAATTTTAATTTTTCAATCTTTACAGAACGTAAACTTTTAGCAGCAAAACAACGCGATGAGGTTTGGGAGAGCTAATTGTATTATGTTCTGTGTCCTCAATCCGCCTGCCAAATCGTGATTTTAGTGATATTTCATACAATTTATTTTTAAGGAAATTGAAAATGTTCTATATTAACTTGCAAATTAGTAAGAGTTTTAGGTATATACTAATGAAATGTATACACTTGGTCCATTAAATCGTTCATTGTTAAATCGTTAATTCCTGGTAAGCAGCTCGTGAAGTAACAAGGAAATACCATAATCTTTCATATTATTTATGTAAAAATAAAGTGCCGATTTATTTGATTTTCCTCAAAAGCTGGTGATCTTTCTAATCGAGTTTTCGGAATAAAATTTTCAAAATTAAGAGAAGATGTGTGACAAGTTATATTGTGTAATGTTTTCAGAAGGAAAGTACATGATCATATTTCTTGTATATTAATTCAGAAACATGGATGGATTTCATGGATTTATTTCAGAATTAACGATTTAAAAAGTGAAACAGTAACATTGACTTCGTGTGTAATTATAGAAAAATATTGTACTTAAGTTGCTTGTTATGCAATATCTTGTGCAATATCTTGTAAGTATGTCATTACTTATATTTTTATATAAGAACAAACATTATGTATATAAAAATAAAAAAATGCAGAAAACAAATCCTTTAACGATATCACTGAATTTCTTAATATAAATATCAATATATGTTCAACATTAATTTAAATTTATTTCGAATATAGGCACCGATTTACAAAATATCGATAATATTTGTCTTTTAATTTAAATTAAATTGAATTGAATATTACATCAATATATATTGTATAAAATTTTTAGATCTCATCAAGTCGTTCAGTATTATAGAACTACCAATGTTGGATTCTAGAATGAACGGTTGTCATAAAGGGTCTTAGGTAATTGACTTTTTTTTTTAATATACAGCTATTATTCTAAGATTTTTGTTCTTTATGAAAAAAAAAAAACAAGTTTACGCGTACCCCATGCAGTACTTTAGGACATGTATTTTTTAATACATAACACGTATTACCTTGGTAAGTTTTTTTTTTGTGTTCTTGGTATTTGTCGAAACGTGAATCGTATTTTTATGGTCGCCTATAAATTGTTAAAACAAATATAAAATGTTTCCTTTTACATTAATTTTTCATGTTCATGAAATGATTTGGTGTTGAAAATACTTTGATTGTATGTGTGATGCTTTCGGAAAGTAGCTCCTATCCCCGCATAAGCAAGATATTTAATCTTTGCTCATCTCTTGTTCTTTAGATATTATAAAGAAATTTGCATGTATAAAAAATGCAATCCCCAAACATAAGGGACTCATAAAACAGTCGAGTAAACTGCACCTTAAAAATGCGGAAGTTCGACAATCATTGATGTATTTCCGATAACCCAATATGTTTCTGACAAATACCCGAAAATATATTTCGAAAGATTTTTGGAAACCAATTCCGATAAGACAGACTAAGATGTACGAAAGTCAAAACATGTTTTTCCACAAGTTTAAACTGATGTTAAATATTTGAATAAAACATTTTTTCAGAATTTTAATATATTTTTAATGCCTTAAACAATTAATAATTATAAAAAGTAATAATTAGTTTTTCATGTTTTTAAACCACCCTGCAATTCCAAGACCTGTTAAGACCCCCAAATTTTACGTTGCTAGCTTGACGCACGTCAATCGTTGTCTGCCGTACAGTAAATTACTACTAGTGGATGTGAATTTGAATTGAATCAAAATTTTTAAATTAACTAACAATGGATCCTGCACTTTTAAGAGAAAGAGAAGCTTTCAAAAAGAGAGCCTTGGCTACACCTACGTATGTTAAATTTATTGTAAATCGTAATATGTACTTAAATATATTCCTTTTTAGAGTGGAGAAGAAAACAAAATTGGACAATGGGCTTGGTCAAAAGGATGAAATCAGAAAGAAAATGCGACCGCCAACAGCTCCAAAACTGGATTCAAACACGTAACTAAAAGCTTTAATTACAAATAATCTAAGATTATTTTAGATTGTACTTTATAGATATAAAACAATGGCAGGAAGTTCACAGTATCGTTTTGGCGTCCTCGCTAAAATAGTAAAACATATGCGCACACGACATCAAGAGGGTGATGATCATCCATTAACAATAGAAGAAATACTTGATGAAACGAACCAACTAGATATAGGTCAATCTGTGAAAAACGTAAGTTACTTTATATTATGGTTTTTTTACCTATGGAATCACGTTACTTTTATTTGTAGTGGCTTTCATCTGAAGCTTTAATAAACAACCCGAAAATTGAAGCAACTCCGGATGCTCAACGTTTCAGTTTTAAGCCTGTATACAAGATAAAGGATGGAAAAAGTTTGTTACGCTTGCTCAAACAGCATGATTTAAAAGGTCTTGGTGGAACTCAACACATCTCGATCTATATTATATAAAATATATTAATAGCTGCTGAAGTTCTAACTATGGGTCATCCTTTTGTTGTTTTAAAACCGTTGACTGAGGCAACTACAGAATCTCGGTTGAAAGCCAAAAAGTGCGCTGCTTCTCTACAACCATATCGTCCCCGTCCTGAAACGTGTGCAGCTTTAGCTCGTCGCTTAGTTACTGGTGCTCTAGGCGTTCGACTAAAAACAGCAGCAGCCGAACGAGAAAATGAAAAACGGGTTTTACGCGAAGCCAAAGGTATGCTACATACTTTTTCATTCATAATTTTAATTTTTCAATCTTTACAGAACGTAAACTTTTAGCAGCAAAACAACGCGATGAGGTTTGGGAGAGCTAATTGTATTATGTTCTGTGTCCTCAATCCGCCTGCCAAATCGTGATTTTAGTGATATTTCATACAATTTATTTTTAAGGAAATTGAAAATGTTCTATATTAACTTGCAAATTAGTAAGAGTTTTAGGTATATACTAATGAAATGTATACACTTGGTCCATTAAATCGTTCATTGTTAAATCGTTAATTCCTGGTAAGCAGCTCGTGAAGTAACAAGGAAATACCATAATCTTTCATATTATTTATGTAAAAATAAAGTGCCGATTTATTTGATTTTCCTCAAAAGCTGGTGATCTTTCTAATCGAGTTTTCGGAACAAAATTTTCAAAATTAAGAGAAGATGTGTGACAAGTTATATTGTGTAATGTTTTCAGAAGGAAAGTACATGATCATATTTCTTGTATATTAATTCAGAAACATGGATGGATTTCATGGATTTATTTCAGAATTAACGATTTAAAAAGTGAAACAGTAACATTGACTTCGTGTGTAATTATAGAAAAATATTGTACTTAAGTTGCTTGTTATGCAATATCTTGTGCAATATCTTGTAAGTATGTCATTACTTATATTTTTATATAAGAACAAACATTATGTATATAAAAATAAAAAATGCAGAAAACAAATCCTTTAACGATATCACTGAATTTCTTAATATAAATATCAATATATGTTCAACATTAATTTAAATTTATTTCGAATATAGGCACCGATTTACAAAATATCGATAATATTTGTCTTTTAATTTAAATTAAATTGAATTGAATATTACATCAATATATATTGTATAAAATTTTTAGATCTCATCAAGTCGTTCAGTATTATAGAACTACCAATGTTGGATTCTAGAATGAACGGTTGTCATAAAGGGTCTTAGGTAATTGACTTTTTTTTTAATATACAGCTATTATTCTAAGATTTTTGTTCTTTATGAAAAAAAAAAAACAAGTTTACGCGTACCCCATGCAGTACTTTAGGACATGTATTTTTTAATACATAACACGTATTACCTTGGTAAGTTTTTTTTTTGTGTTCTTGGTATTTGTCGAAACGTGAATCGTATTTTTATGGTCGCCTATAAATTGTTAAAACAAATATAAAATGTTTCCTTTTACATTAATTTTTCATGTTCATGAAATGATTTGGTGTTGAAAATACTTTGATTGTATGTGTGATGCTTTCGGAAAGTAGCTCCTATCCCCGCATAAGCAAGATATTTAATCTTTGCTCATCTCTTGTTCTTTAGATATTATAAAGAAATTTGCATGTATAAAAAATGCAATCCCCAAACATAAGGGACTCATAAAACAGTCGAGTAAACTGCACCTTAAAAATGCGGAAGTTCGACAATCATTGATGTATTTCCGATAACCCAATATGTTTCTGACAAATACCCGAAAATATATTTCGAAAGATTTTTGGAAACCAATTCCGATAAGACAGACTAAGATGTACGAAAGTCAAAACATGTTTTTCCACAAGTTTAAACTGATGTTAAATATTTGAATAAAACATTTTTTCAGAATTTTAATATATTTTTAATGCCTTAAACAATTAATAATTATAAAAAGTAATAATTAGTTTTTCATGTTTTTAAACCACCCTGCAATTCCAAGACCTGTTAAGACCCCCAAATTTTACGTTGCTAGCTTGACGCACGTCAATCGTTGTCTGCCGTACAGTAAATTACTACTAGTGGATGTGAATTTGAATTGAATCAAAATTTTTAAATTAACTAACAATGGATCCTGCACTTTTAAGAGAAAGAGAAGCTTTCAAAAAGAGAGCCTTGGCTACACCTACGTATGTTAAATTTATTGTAAATCGTAATATGTACTTAAATATATTCCTTTTTAGAGTGGAGAAGAAAACAAAATTGGACAATGGGCTTGGTCAAAAGGATGAAATCAGAAAGAAAATGCGACCGCCAACAGCTCCAAAACTGGATTCAAACACGTAACTAAAAGCTTTAATTACAAATAATCTAAGATTATTTTAGATTGTACTTTATAGATATAAAACAATGGCAGGAAGTTCACAGTATCGTTTTGGCGTCCTCGCTAAAATAGTAAAACATATGCGCACACGACATCAAGAGGGTGATGATCATCCATTAACAATAGAAGAAATACTTGATGAAACGAACCAACTAGATATAGGTCAATCTGTGAAAAACGTAAGTTACTTTATATTATGGTTTTTTTACCTATGGAATCACGTTACTTTTATTTGTAGTGGCTTTCATCTGAAGCTTTAATAAACAACCCGAAAATTGAAGCAACTCCGGATGCTCAACGTTTCAGTTTTAAGCCTGTATACAAGATAAAGGATGGAAAAAGTTTGTTACGCTTGCTCAAACAGCATGATTTAAAAGGTCTTGGTGGAATACTTCTTGATGATGTTCAAGAATCATTGCCGCTTTGCGAAAAAGTATTAAAAAATAGAGCATCAGAAATAATATTCATTGTACGGCCTATCGACAAAAAGAAAATATTGTTTTACAATGATAGAACTGCAAATTTTGCGGTAACTTTGGATATTTATATATTTTTACTTTCATTCAGTTCTATTTGTCCCTAGGTCGACGAAGAATTTCAAAAGTTGTGGCGTTCAGCAACAGTAGATGCTATGGATGATGCTAAAATTGACGAATATCTTGAAAAACAAGGTATATTCTATTTGTTATATATTAATTAAAATTATTAAATAAAATAACTCTTTTTAAAAGGTATTCGATCGATGCAGGATCATGGTCCAAAGAAACCAGTACCAAAACGAAAGAAAGCATCGAGTAAGAAACGCCAATTTAAGAAGCCAAGGGACAACGAACATCTAGCTGATGTTCTCGAGACATATGAGGATAATACACTTACCCAGAAAGGAGTAACTCCTACGTAAATTAATGAATACCATAAGCGTTGTAAATAATATAAATACTATAACAAATAAAAATATAAATAAAATCAATCCTACATCCTTGAAGACTTGGAATTTTATTGCACTTAAAACACCAATTAACTGTCGAATACACATTTCCACTCATGTATTAGTCATGTTTATATATTTTTGTTTTTAATATATTTATATATATGGAAATATTTTAATGAACGCACCGAATCAATATACGCTATTTGAAGCAAAATTCATATTCGAGAAACATTTTAGAAATTATCCATTAAAATTACATTTTACTAAGTACTAAGTGAAATCATAAATTCACTACTATTAGATGGTATGTGAACGTTGGGAGTTTCTGAAATATAGGAAATAAGCAGAAATTATAATAAAATTCAGCATTAGAATAAACTGAAGTTAAATTTGTCTGGGGTTTATATAAAAAATAAATTTATACAGAGCGTATAGCACATATTAATGAGACAAAGGTTAAAGACATAAGTGGTAAAACAGGTTTCGCTCCTATCTTCTGCTTCGTACATATTTTTAATTTGCACTTATACTGCTATGCTTTTATTTCATATATTTATGTAAAGAAAAAATATATAAAATCGAAAACAAACACTAACTTTCTTTCAGTTGCAGCAGTTGTTTGAAACAGTGTGCGTGTCAAAATAAGTAATTGACGATACATCAATATGAAGACTTTTGTAATAATCTTCACAACATTTTTATTGGAGGGAATCCCTAGAACCAGTTCATCTCCCGAAGAGTATGTTAAAAGAATTTATTTTGTAAATCAAATTGATAAAATTAATCTTCTTGTTTTATTGCTCGTTTTAACCGTAGATATGGGTATTACCATATAAGATGAATTAAATTTATTCTATGGTCTGATGACTACAAATGAAAAATAACATTAGAGGAAACAATTTATCAATATTTTCATATAAATGGTTTCAATGAGGAATAAAATCACATTATATAACGTACTTTATGTTGTATTCTTTCAGCATAGTTTACGGATATGAATGTCAGAAAAATAAGTGTATTAAGACTGAGTTGAACGAAGTGAATTATCAAAATGCTGTCAGTTTACCCGTTTGTAGAATGCTGTGCGGAGACGATATCGGGACCTTGTGGCCTAAACCAAAAGGACCAATTAATTTCAAACATTTAATAGTTCACATTGACCGTACGTCTATAAGGTTCCACTTTCCAAAAAGTACCAAACAAAAACTACTTTGGGAAGCCAATGAATATCGATTTATTTCACAAATTGAAAACAAAATTCCTAATAAAGGAATTGTCAAAAAAGAGGGCCGTACAGTAAACATTCACATTTTAATTGATGATATTACTGGTCAAATTCCAAAACTTTCACTGGATACCGACGAAAGTTACAGACTACAAATAATTTCTGTCAATAACGAAGTTAGTGTCAATATATCTGCCAAGTCCTTTTTTGGGGGTCGACATGGATTAGAAACATTATCACAGTTAATTGTCTATGACGATTTGCGGCATGAGATCCAAATGCTAGCTGATGCCGATATTTTCGATGGTCCCTCATACAAATGGCGTGGATTGCTACTAGACACTTCGCGGAACTTTTACAGCGTGAAGGCTATAAAAAAGACCCTAGGTAAATTATAATTAGGACAAATGTCCAGTTAATCATACACTGTTTTTAGATGGAATGGCTATGGCAAAACTGAACACATTCCACTGGCATATAACAGATTCTCATAGTTTTCCACTGGAAGTTAAATCACAGCCGGAACTTTATAAACTTGGAGCTTATTCACTGCGCAAAGTGTATCATCATGAAGAAATCTCTGATATTGTTGAATATGGTCGTCAGCTGGGAATCCGTGTTATGCCAGAATTTGATGCTCCAGCTCACGTTGGTGAAGGCTGGCAACACAAGAACATGACCGCTTGTTTTAATTCTCAACCGTGGAAAGATTATTGTGTAGAACCACCATGCGGACAACTGGATCCTACGGCCAGCGATTTATATCCAATACTTGAAGATATATATCGTGAAATGTTTGAGCTATTTGACCCTGATGTTTTCCATATGGGTGGTGACGAAGTATCAGTTAATTGTTGGAATAGCAGTGAGAAGATACGGAACTGGATGTTAACTCAGGACGAATGGGGGTTAGATGAAAGAGATTTCATGCGATTATGGGGCTACTTTCAGACAAAAGCTCTGAATCAAGTCGATAAAGTTGCTAAAAATATTAAACCTGATATAACGTTATGGACTAGTCGTCTAACAGATGTACCGTATATAGACGAGTACTTAGATAAAAGTCGATATATAATTCAAATTTGGACCACTGGCAAAGATCCGAAAATTCACAATATTTTAAAACGTGGTTTTCGTATTATTCTTTCTAATTATGATGCTTTATATTTAGATTGCGGTGGTGCTAATTGGGTCACCGAAGGTAATAATTGGTGTTCCCCTTACATCGGATGGCAAAAGGTTTACGAAAATAGGGTCGATATAATTGGAGGAGATTATAACTCTCTTGTATTGGGTGCCGAAGCAGCAATTTGGTCTGAACAAATAGATGAATACACATTAGATTCTCGTTTGTGGCCAAGAGCAAGTGCATTGAGTGAGCGATTGTGGTCAAATCCAAAAGATAATTGGCGTCAGGCTGAATCTCGTATACTTATACATCGGGAACGTTTGATTGAAAATGGATTTTCAGCTGAAGCTCTACAGCCTGAATGGTGTCTACAAAATGAAAATGAGTGCCCTATTGATACATATACCATAACAAATTAGAAGTACTCTTAAACCTGTTATCCAATTTTATAGGAAAGTCTGGCTTGAATTTGTGGTCCATATATTTAAATAAAAACGGTTGGCGATAATTAAATTCTATACATATATGAATATTTTCTTATTTTCGGCGTGCACTTTTCAGCGAGCAAAGGAAAGTTTTAAAGAGTACAATTTGCCTCTCAAGCATTTACCCCGGTATTTTCATTCGAAATTGAACTCTCATTTACAGCATTACAAACTAAAAACACATACATATGATAATAGCCAAAGTTCCTTGAAATTGCCAATATTTTTATTTTTAATACAAAAACAAAAATAATAATAAATAATAATTCTACAATCTAATATTATTTATATATATAAATCTCTATCGCATATAATGTATTTTATTCAAATTTCTACGGAGTATCAATTATCGATCCAATTTTCTTCGTCACGTCCAAATTTATAAACCAGGCTTCCAATGAGAATTAAAACGTTTTGCATAAGTATAGCTATACCTGCCCAATTTGCTTTCTCAGCTGTAAATGAATACCATAAAATTAACAATACTATTTTGGCAATAAGGAACCACTTACGGTCATTGAGAAACACGTCAATCATTACCCATACAGCAGCTATAATTGATGCAAATCCCATTACAAAACCAATAAGAAGCCAAGCTTTAGCAATTCTGGCACCTGATTCAGAGGTATTTTCTTCAGAAATCTGTAATAAAAACATGAAAGTATAAAAACAATTTAGAACATTATTTCTACATTTACATGTGAGTTTTTCACTGTGTTGACCATGAAAAAACTTAAGGATCCAAAGATTCCAATAAAAACATGACCAGTTGTAATTTGGAATTTATCAACAGACATTGCATCGATTAAAATCCACCATCCAGAGAAAAACTGCGTAGAAAGAATTGACATTAATTTTTTTTTTTTATTTATTTCTATGATTATATCAAAAAGTTAATTTACTTAAGATAATCTGTTTTAACTTACTAAAAATCCGGCAATAAGCGATGCATTCTTATTTCTTGAAGTTTCTGATGTGAACCATTCTCGAATATTATCCAGTAGAGTCATTATTAATTATTTTTTATATTAACCGGATAATTTATTAAACAAGCAAATTAATCACCACAAACTTGTGTGTATGATTTCTTGATGTAAAATCGAAAAGTAATGTTTGAGAAAAATAAGTACATAATCGATAAGATGGTACTATTTGCACGGTTGTATTTTAAATTATCGATATTTTTTACATATTGTCAAATTAAAAAAAAAAGTAAGATACATCACCTCATTACGTGAATTTTTTATAAAATCATCACTCAAATTGTATACAGTAGATCCTTTTGTTTATAAATTGTGTTTCTACTTTTTTCATCTATGTAATTTTTTGATGTTGAGCCTATACGTTCGACGAAGAGATATGTAAAACGACGAACCATCCCTGCATAAAGTTTATTTTACTATATGTGTCACCCATGAAATTTTATTATTCTGAATGTCTTTCTGGTTAACTGTCACTGCATTATAATTGTCAGTCATCGTGTGCTATCTGTAATAACTATAAATTTTTGGAAAAAAACAAATTGTGTTTGTCTATAATTGGTAAAGTACACAAAATATTTTTCATATTTTATAAATTTCCTTACTGCATAAAGAGAGCAACTAAGGGAAGAATGAAATTATGTCCATAAGTTACTAATCATATTCATTTGGCGAGTTGTACTCGTATATTGTTACGAACGCTACTCGGGATATAGAATTTAGTTATTCTTGTAATTGCATATAACATTTATTTTATTTTCTAATTTCGCAGGAGTTTCGTGTTTTCATACTAGGAAGTGTTAACCTTGTGAAAAATTAGAGCCAGCATGAAGTCAATCAGCACTTTATTAATTTGTCTCATAATTTGTTTTGTTGGAACAACCTTTTGTCAAGGTATGTTATTCCTTCGAAAATATTTTTTTAAGATATTAAATATAAAAAATGTTTTGAGTCTAGTTCATAATTAACATTAAAAGCTGTTCTTTGTTTGAACTTTCGTTTATACCTGAACATTTTTTTATTTGGATATATTTGTGATTTATTTAATATCAAACTTATTTAATACTATATACTATTTAATACTAAATTAATATCATATTACTAATATCATACATACTCTTTAATATCATATACTTATATATTATCCATTTAGAAGCAGGCAACGCAAATGTAACTTTTGAAAGTGTGACTAACAGTCCAAAATTAAATAGAAATGATACAACAGTGTCTCCGCCTGATACTACCACAACAACGCCTGATACTACTACATCTCCGCCAGATACTACTACATCCCCGCCAGATACTACTACATTACCACCTGATTTTAATACAACTACTGTAATCCCTGATAATACAACATCGTCCACAACAACCACAACTACTTCTACAACAACTCTGTCTCCTCCGGATACAACAACAGCTAGTACATCCTCCACCACATCAACTACGACAACTCCAGCGCCAAATCCGACTCCGAAACCATCACCTACTCCAATACCACCTTGTCATCGTTTCGACGGCCCTTCATTTATTGGAGGCATTGTTCTTACTCTTGGACTGCTGGCTATTGGTTTGGTAGCGTACAAGTTTTACAAGGCTCGTAACGAACGCAATTACCATACCCTTTGAGCCGCCACTACTTACGCCTCTTCATTCAATGCAGTCATTAACGACGCTGAGAGGGTACAATTTGTACAACCCTCATTCCTACTGCAATCGACTTCATCAGTTTCTTCACCAGCGGTATCGGAAAGACTGCTTCCGTAAAATATAAGTGCAAATTTCCAAATTCTTTCATTACTTTTACAATCCTATTTTCTTTTAATGAAATTATATACCTTATATTTATATAAATTGGATTATTATTTGCGAATATATTACATTTCCATTGAAGTTGAATGCAAATAAAGATTTGCTGTAAGAGTTTTAAAATGTTTTCTTGAACTATTTGAGAGACTATTTTGATAACATTAATATGTATGGAATAAATAATTAAATTATAATCGTTTTCCTAATTTGCGTTCTGTTGTTTAGTAAAAAGAATTTTTACAGTAATACGAAATATAATCTCATCAAATTTGATCGAACTGCAACTTATAACAAATACACAATATATTCCATTATAAATATATAACAAAATTTTAAAATTACACAAGCTATTTTTTTATTCAAATTTTTTGAACCCATTTTTGGAGTACTAATTTGATATTAGTATATAAAATGTTGACATAACTTTAGTGTGATTTTATTGACTTCAATGTCGAATTGTGATTTTCCTTAAATATCTAATAAGCAACTTGCTCGGTATCAAATAAAAATATTACACAGCATTTTAATCATACGTCATAATTTTGGATTTTGAAAAATCGGGTTGGTAAGACAATTATTGGTAGTCCATTTATGTATATGGTCGTAGTCTTAAGCAAAACGCTAGATGATATTTTCCGAATAACTCATAATTCAATTGCTATGAAATGGATTTTTGAATTTTTTTATATATATTGCATGGCCATATCCAAAAGTAGAATAATAGGATTTAATTATCTATATATATACATATAAATATACATACAGATAAATTCCCTGTAAATACAGATAAAGCAAATCAAATTGGTAATAAATCCACAGACTCCTCAATAGATTATTTTAAATATGTCCTAAGATACAAACCAACGAAAGACACTATTAGGTAATCTTTATTATTTTCTGTTCAAGTACATTAAAAATTTAAGAACATGTATACTAAGTGTCTCTTTTCTCTTTCATTTCTGGTAATAATTTCTGGTCGGCTTTTCGTTTTGGGACAATACGTGTCTTTGACGTTTTTGTGTCAAAACGTAATTTTAATTGAACTCCACCTAGTACCAGTTTCTCTTTAATAGCCTTTCGGGCCTCCATAGTTGACGGCAAAGTTATAGTAGCTACATTTACACCACTCATTTTACCTTTACTGGCTCTGATCTGAATATCAACGGCATTAGGAAAATGCTTCTTCACTTCTGATATTGAAGCACTTTTTGGCAGATTGATAACTACAATAGATGATGTAAACATTTTTGAACGAATTGCTTGTTTGCTCTCGCGCTTCAAACGATTTTTCGCTCTCTTTATTTCAATTGATTTTAGTTTCTTCTCAGCAAGTGTCTTAATAAACTCATCATTTTCTGTTCGAGGTATTGATACAACAATTCCCTTCATGTTTTCATTGTCTTTTACGGCACTGCGAATACTTTTTAAAGCAGAATCCCGATCTTCCTTTGATTTAAAGTCAACAAGACAAAATCGAGCATGCTTTTGCCGTGGTCGATGGGCCCTTACAATAAGAGTTGATAGAGATTTAGTTTTGTCCTGGAAATCAGTTTCGTCAGCAGGTATTTTGTGAGGAAACCTAACATACAATTGTTTTCCTCGACGTGTACGATATTTATCCTTTAGATTTTTTATAATATTTGAGGATTGTATGTCTAGATTAGATCTGTTTATAAAATTGTCCAACTCATTACTATTATTGTCTTCATCCGTATCTGTTGCGCTGGCTTCAATATCATATTCATCATTGTAACTTGATTCAGCCTCACTTTTATCTATTAATATCTTTTGTTCCAAATTGGAATCTGTGTCTGTGGAATCAATCATTTGCGTTTAATGGCAACTTATTTTAGTGATCTATCGATTCTTTAAAAAATAAACTCCAATATAATACGTGCACGTGCTACAATAGATGTGTTTAATAAAACTAACAATCAGACTAAAACCTAAGACACATGAACAGAGAGGTTTGACGATGACATTCGAATTTTAATAGATTTGTATGGACGGATAGTTGAACCCTTCGCCTGCAATTCTGATCCCAAAATAAGATTAATAATTTCCAGAGTTGGTCATAGCGATGTCAAAGTTGATATTTCATTATATCCATTTACAAGAGGTTTTGAAATTCGTGGCAAAAGATTTTCTCTTCATACTTCATATTAAATTCGAAAAACTGAATTAATACCTTGTTCCACTATAAATTAATACTATAAAGTTTTGAATTAATGATTTTATAATAATAAATAATATGAATAATTCTATAATATGAATAAATGAATTTTCCAAAATTTGAATTATTTTTATCATGTATTTTTTACAAGGAATAAAATTATTTCGAAATACTGATATTTTCGAACACGTTGTATTGATAAGATTCAATAGCTGTCACACTAATTTTTTTTATTTAGAATAACAATGGAATTTTAATAATTTTAATAACTATTTTAAATGCTGGGTCTAGGAGGTGGTGTTGACAAAAAAAAAAAAAAAAAACAGAAACAAAATAATAATAATAAACTAAACTGAAGCTCCTTAAATCTCTGTAAAATTCATCTCAGACTTAATTCGTATCATTGGCAAGTGCATCTGTAGCAATTCGTGTGTTTCGAGAAGGTGACGGTCATTAGGAATTAAATAACGACTACACTGATCGTGAGTAATTTACAAAAGTTTATTCTGAAATGGGTCTTTTCATATATATGACTGTATATAACTATGTAATTTTGGGCGCGCCAATGTCACTTTCATTAAGATATTCAATAACTTATAGCTCTATGAAGTATTTGCAATTTCATTTGTGAGGTGTGTTACGTACTTGGGATCGAGGACGAATGTGCTTAAACATATCTTAAATATAAATTGTAATATATTTTGGGTTTAGCCCTAAATATTTAATTGATATTCATTAACAGTTTATTACTGTAGTAATTCTGGCAATTCTTTTTAAACTCTCTGAAGAACCACTCTGAAAGAATATTTTAATGCGAATAGTTTTTTTGATAAATTATTAACTGAATTTTATTATTATTTATTAATATTAAATACTATATATATATTCGTATTCGAAAACGTTTTTAGAATTAATACTTTTTAAAAACATATTATTTATATTTTTTTAACTTTTATGTAAGCCGCTTGTTCACTAAGCTAAATAACCGAATCCCAACTCAGAAACCAAAGAAGCAAAAAAGTTTCTTAAAGGTCTGATCATTTCGGTAAGAAGTGCTAAGTTGCATAAAAAGATCACTCACTGCCAGACCTTCACTAACACAAATCATTTTTATTGTTTTATTGATAACTACAGTCATTAAAGGACTATTAGTGTTATTATATATTTAGCAGGTTATAAGTATATTGACACTAATAGTCCTTTAATGAAAGAATATTATATATATATGATATATATATATGATATATATGATATATATATATATATATATATATATATATATATATATATATATATATATATTAGACTTTGACCCATTTTTTTAATTGTGCGCAAAAGATAGAATTTCAAGATATGATATACTTCCTAGTAATTACTTAATGACAAAAATTAATATGATAAGAATTTTCTTGTTTGAATACCAATCATTCAGTAGACTTTGGACATATGTGAGCTTGCTCGCCGATATCAGTAGTAATAATAAAATATTGGCTAAAAAAGTATATTTGTACAACGGCATCGACATTGGCTATTGTACATGAATTTGAATTTATGTGTTTCTCGCTCGTTTGCTTCCGCGCACTTATATAGGTTATATTTATCAGAGTTTCTTTCGAATTATAACATTTAGTAGGTTCTTCGACTTTACAAGTCGCGCATCATTTTAAAATATATGTAAGTTTCACATACAAAGTAATGTTAACGATAGTGTAACCTATCTGTTATATTTATTTTTATATCAGAAATACAAAAATTAAGAACAAAAAAACAAATTGAAAATTATTTAATAAAAAAAATACGAATTTAATGTGATATATCATGTTCTTAATGGTCAAATCAGATATGAAATATAATTAAAGAACTTTATTAATTATAACCATATATGTATGTAACATAGTTATGTGTGTCAACGCGAGAAAATAGATTATTCCGTCAATTAGAATGAGGGATACAAGAAAGATCGATATGTTGTATGTAAATATACTATTTATTTACCTAAGTAAATAAAATTAAAAATTATAAACTAAATAAAAAAAATGGCATCACCACCATCGGTTTATATATTATTTATTATTTTAAGTTGTTCAGGAAATTTAATGTTCTTAAAATATATTCTAAAAATATATTTATTATATATATATTTAATATTATACTTGAATATTAATCAAATAAATAAGAAATGGGTAATACTTATTTACAGATTGAGCAACTACGATTAATTTAAAATGTCTTCGTTGGAACAATTAAAAAAATTAAGACTGATTCACTTATGTATAGCAATTACATTTTTTACATCTGGTCTGTGTATAAATATTGTTCAATTATTCCTACACTTAACTCTAAAACCCATCAATAAACGTCTTTTTAGAAGAATTATGTATTACCTATGCTACTCGTTGTACTCCCGTAAGTATAATTTAATTAAAAATAAATGAGTCAGGGTTAAAAATTTCATTATCTTCTCTTCACCATATTTTATTATATTTTAGAATTGGTATTTGTTAGCGATTGGTATTCGAATAGTACTGTATGCGTTTACATGGACGAGGAAGATGAACGAAGATATGCTGGGAAGGAAAACGTGTTGCTTATTATGAATCATTCGTATGAAATTGACTGGTTGGCTGGTTGGATGTTTACGGAAAAAGTTGGAGTTTTAGGCAATTGCAAAGCTTATGCAAAAAAAGTGATTTCGTATGTGCCTATAATAGGATGGGCTTGGAAATTTGCAGAGTTCGTTTTTCTTGAACGTTCTTTTGACAAAGATAAGGAAACTATTGCAAGGCAATTGAAAGAAGTATATGCTTATCCCGATCCAACTTGGCTTCTTTTAAATGCGGAGGGAACGAGATTTACATTAAAGAAGCATGAAGCTTCTGTTAAATTTGCACAAGATCGGGGAATGCAGGTTTTACAGCATCATCTAATTCCACGCACAAAAGGATTTACTGCAAGTTTACCTAGTCTACGAGGCAGATGTCCTGTTATATATGATATAAACTTGGCATTTAAAAAAGATGCCCCGGTATGTTTTTACAAGAGCATAGTTTATCATCTAAATTAAATTTGTCTCTCATAGGTTCCTCCGACTATTTCTAGCCTTCTAAATGGATTACCCGTTAATGGGTATATGTATGTTCGTAGAATTCCTTTGGACACCGTACCCAGTGATGACGAAAAGGCTGCCGAATGGCTCCAAGAGCTGTTTAGAGAGAAAGATCGTATCCTAGACAGCTTCCACAAAACCGGAAGTTTTTTCAAAACGTCTGGGTTCAAGGAAACTTCTCATAAATATTATAATCGTCGCTTGAGTTGTCTAATTAATTTTGCTGTATGGTCATTCATTTCAATATCTTTAATTGTGTATTATTTAATATCGTCATTGCTATTACATAATTGGATAGGTCTGTCCATAGCTATCGGAATATTACTAACTTGTGAGTATAATTATACCTTGTGATTAATTTTTTGAGATTCTAATCATTACATTACATTGGTTAACGATTACAGTTTATATTCTAATGGAAAAGGCTATAGGAATGTCAAAAATTAGTAAAGCATCTAGTTATGGAGCCGAAAGTATCAAAAACTCCAATTAATGGACAAATATACGAGCGTTTGTTGCAGAAATATATGAATTATAGAAATGATTTGCTGGCAAAAACTAATATATTAAAACAAAACCATACAAATTTATACCTTTAGATTTATAATGTATATTCATATAAATATTTCAAACTTTTGAAACCTAAACCAAATTTTTAATTTAAGGTGTTGGATGTGGTTTAATTATGTTACTAAAAGTTTAATACTTTTTCAATAAATAAATTATTTCTATGAATTTACTGAACGATAGTTTGATTTATATTCAAAATTAAATATAAATAAGATAACAAAACCAAAAACTATATAATTTATGGTGCAATAAAGGAACATTGTATTTATTTAAGGCTCAGATTCAAAAAGTAATTATGTGGCAACGCTATCTTCTGACAATTCCAATTCGCTTCATTCAACCTGTGAGTGCATTCGTTGTTCTGAATTCGTCTCGAATAGTAATTGAAGTTTTTCCTGTTCGTCGGACGTTTTGCTTCTCGAAGAAATACGTACATAACTGAAATTAATTTTATTTTTATGAAGTTTTTCTTTCTAAAAATATTTTTATAACTGTCGTGTAAACAAATTAAATCATCTATAACTTTTTTAGTAATATGTGCATATTGAAGGTTCGTAAAATCTATATTAGTAAAAATATCTGCATTATTTAAGAAAATTTATAATATTTTCAATCACCGAATTCTCTAAATGTATCTGAAAGTTATATATTGTTGGTGGTTGAAGGTGACCATTTCGAAACAAGTGATCATCTGGCTCACAGATACTTTTAAGAGAGAGGGAAACGAAAGCAGAAATAAAATATATAACCACTCAGAAGAATTGTGTATAAATATACTTAAATGAGCCATATGTAGAAAAAAAGTAAATGCTGAAACAAATTGTTTTTGTTAAATTTGTAGAGAAATGTTCATGTTATTTAATCACAACATTTATGACCATTTATATAGAAATATTAATGTTAATTTTTTTTTTATCTTGAAATTTCTTTGTTAGCTCTGCTTACGTACTCACATTCATAATTGTATGTTCCATAATTGTTTATTTAGAAACTATTAATTATCATATGGGTTCTGAAAATATCTCCAACATTTTTAATAGAATTCCTCATTATGTTTGACAAATTATTCCAAATCTCTTTCTTTCATGTTTTTGGAGGTTTTAACTTTCTTTTATACAGTATAATGATGACGTTGGCATTACTGTAAACAAAATTAATTATAAGTAAAACTAGACCGTTTAATATACAAAACTTATGTTTATGTTTGTTGTCAGACAGGTAGTTGGCCCAAATGCATTTTATCACAAAATAGTATATACATATCATTTAATTAAATCCTATATTTTCAGAATGCCGATACAGGCGCCTTCATGGACAGAGTTTTTGTCCTGTCCTATTTGTTGTAATGAATTTGAAATAAATCAGCGTCCACCAATAAGCTTGGGTTGTGGTCATACGATATGTCGGTTATGTCTTGCCACATTACACAATAAACAATGTCCATTCGACCAGGTAAATTTTTTATTTTTCTTTTATAGATTATAAGAAATTATTTTCCTTTTTTGTAGACTTTAATTACCTCGGATTTAGAAAATTTGCCAATAAATTACGCACTTTTACAATTAGTAGGCACTGGAACAGGAATTAGCGTTACGGGTAACGTTTCAAACCAAACGGATGTAGAAGTTAACGCGTTAACGCCAAGCGAGCAGAATCTGAGTACTGAAAATTATAAATATTATACCTTAGCAAAAAAATGTATCGAAAACTTAGCGTTGCATTTAAAGGCATTTCTAGTAAGTGGCAACTTTGGGAGCTTACTTTCACGCCCAATGCAAAGGAAATTGGTTACCTTGGTAAATTGTCAGCTAATGGTCGAAGAAGGTCGGTCACGCGTCCTTCGAGCAGCGCGTTCTCTAGGTGAGCGTACTGTAACCGAACTAATTTTACAACATCAGAATCCACAGCAGTTAAGCTCAAATCTTTGGGCAGCTGTGCGCTCGCGCGGATGTCAATTTTTGGGGCCCGCTATGCAGGAAGAGGTACTTAAATTAGTTTTGCTTGCTTTAGAGGACGGGTCTGCATTATCGCGAAAAGTTCTGGTTATGTTTGTAGTCCAACGACTAGAGCCTCACTTTCCACAGGCGTCAAAGACAAGTATTGGTCATGTAGTTCAATTATTATACCGAGCAAGTTGTTTTAAGGTGTCAAAACGGGAAGCAGATTCCTCACTTATGCAGTTAAAGGAAGAATTTTGGACTTATGAAGCTTTGCGCAGAGAGCATGATGCGCAGATTGTACAAATAGCTACTGAAGCCGGATTACGCATCGCTCCAGACCAGTGGTCCTCCCTTCTTTATGGCGATACAATACATAAATCTCACATGCAAAGCATAATTGATAAGCTACAAACGCCACAGTCTTTTGCACAGTCAGTACAAGAATTAGTCATAGCCTTGCAAAGAACTGGAGACCCGGCTAATTTGTCCGAATTGCGAACTCATCTCAAACACTTAGCAAGTATAGACCCTACTATTGAAAATGTGGTACCCACATGGAAAGAAGTTGCAGAATCTTTAGATGCTGTTAGCCACGTTGTAATTGGTTTGGTTGAATTTGTTCAACGTTATGGAAATCGAAAACTACAGGAATGTTCACAGCCAAATTCAAATACTAAGTATAAAATTAGTTTATGTCGCGACTTAACAGTTCGTCGCATATGTCCACGTGGAAACAGTTGTACTTTTGCACATTCAGAAGAAGAACTAGAACGATATCGAGCAAAAAATAGGAAAAATACAACAAAATCCCATACTTCGACTAGAGTATTGATAGGTTCTAGTGGTTGTGGTAATCTTTCGGCTACTTCAGCATCTCCTAATAAAAGTATTCCGGACATTAATCAATCGCTCCATAATAATCCCAATTCTCAACAAATAACATTCAAATCAATTGCACCTATAAAATACAGTGTAAATGACATGATTGATTTAAAACAACCTGTAACTTCTTCAACAACTACTTCACCCATGAGATGTACTGATTCTGGGCCAACGCCACCTGCTACAAAGTTACTGCGTAGCAGCTTCGATGAATCTGGATCAGTAGTAAAATCGCCATTACATCAGCACCAAAAGCAACATATTCAATCACATCAACTTAATCATTCTATACATGTATTATATCCAAATACTACATCTTCGGTTAATGGAAAAATAATAAGGCAGCTATCACCTACTGCTGTTCCATCCCCAAGAAACATTTTTGAACCTCCTTATGGGCCAATGCCTATACAATATTGCAACACGCGCCAGGTTGCTAGGCCAGCAATGGGAAATATTCCATCTGGGATTATTCCAGTTTTGCAACAAACATTGACACATTCAAGCGGTGGAGTTTTATCTCCGAGATTACCGAGCAATTCACAACAAACACCGCCTCTTTCAACTCCAATAAACCCACCAAAATATATCGCCTCTAATGTTAATCCTTTAAGCAATGAAAGCAAATGCCATTATAATTCGTTTTATTCAGACTTATATAATAACACTTTAATGAATAGTACTATACAACAACTACCATTAAATTCTCAAGCACCATCATTTTACAACAATTCCACCGCAGTTTTTACGGGCATTGTTTCTAACGACATGGATAAAAACAAATTAAGAACGCCAGCGAATAATAATGTATTTTGGGAGAACAATCACCAGCATCAGATATTAATGAATAGTATCGCTGGAACAATTGATAATATCAATTTATCATCAGAAAATTCATCAGTAAAATCAAATACCTCGACTTTTTATAAAGCGCAAGTGTCATCTCCAACCCAACATTTAAATGTTGACAAATCGGTGGAGTGTAATATATATCCATTTAAAAATCATGTTCCGAATTCGAACACATTAAATTCAACGAATTTGGTCAATAATAACTTAATTTTATCAAAGAATGAACTGCAAACCAATGTTTGTGACCCGTTGCAGCATTCTAATTTTTGGAATCAAGAAAATATGTCAGCTGCGATTGTTACAAGAACTTCACCACCCTGCACTGTGTCACGGGCTGTTGGTATAGGAGACAGAAATATTTCCAGTTTTCGGGATCGTGATAGCTTTGTTCGTTCAGATTCTATTTTGGACGATGATGCTACAACCTTTGACGTGCCAGCAACATCAATAGCCTTGGTTAACAAATATGGTCCCATATGCCCAATTTATAAAGGATTGAATACAGACTCAACAATATCTTCGAATTTTACAGATAGTTGGAATGGCAACTCTTCCAGAAATACCAACAACATAGATAACATAAAATTCTTGCATAATGAACATTCACTGTTGGACTCTAAAGCATATATAAACTCAGAAGATGTAAGTTTTCATATAATGATATTGATTGTATAATTATATATACTATGTTACATCAGCATTTACAGAACAATTTAAATGAAACAAAGTGCTCATCGTTGGATAATTACGAGCATATGTGTGCAGCGTTGTCAAAATTATCTGATATTCAGTATAATGGTGACTGTAAAGTAAAAGATCAACTTAACACAAGTGAAAACACCTCGAGAAAGATGTTTGATTTTAAATTCAATCCAATCCAAATAATCACTGGTATTAGTAATGATCATATTCATAGTCTAAATAGCGTAAGTATTTGTATAAAAAAAAATAATATTGCAAAGATTTAATACTCATATTCTATGTCCACAGAATTCCAATGTCTCAGACACCCATTTATGGAGTGCCACTAAGCCTGTTTCAGGAAACATTAAATCAGAACCCCTCTGGAACACATATACCACCTCTCAAAATAGTTCGAAGCCATTGGTTAACAATAAATCACTGACAAAATTACAAGGTACGGATGATGCATATGAAAAAGGTATTGATAATACAATGATGCGGGACATTGAATTGGAACTTTCCGAAATTGTTGACAAAGTTTGGTCAAGTGCAGACGATAGTGGTATTAAACTAGAGTAGAATATCCTAGTCGAATGCAGGAAATTTGTAAGTTATAGAAATGTGTTGTATAATATAGAGAATTTATAACAATATATATATTTCTATATATATATATATATTATATATATATATATTTAGATATTATATATATATATACATATATATATATATATATGTAGGTATATGTATATGTATATGTAAAAAATTTCAATTGTAAACATACTATTCTACAGATTGCAATATAATGTATAGCTTTTACAGAACATTTTAGTTTTGAAATTATAAATTTTTTTTGCAATGACATTAGTGGAATTTTTTTTATCTTGCTTAAATTTATAATATCGTAACTTTAAATTTAGAAATTGTTAAATTATTTGTACTGTGCATACTTATAACTGTAAAAAGGAAATTAAATATTTTTATAAAAATTATCTATTGCATAACATTTAAAATATCATTCAAATTTACAATTATTATATTTCTTAAAGAAATTTAAATTGCGCTATTATGCGACATAATTTTGAAAATTGTTTTATAATATTTGCTAGAAAAATGAAAATTATTCTCTGTTTTATTTGTAAAATGAAATTTTCAAATATATTTTAATATTATATATTAAATAAAGAACTTTTCTAATTGATTTTATAAGATGGTTACAACGAAGTGTGAATAATTGTCCTCGAGCTTATAAAGCAGTTAATATACAGCATTTGTTATATATTTATTATATATATATATATTATTCAAAGAGTTGTTACTGTCTGCGATAGCAAACTTTTTACACTAAAGAGAATGCTTTAAGTCGCAAATTTTAGTTCGCCTTCAAAATTTAAATTTTCTGCCTTATAAAAAAATAAAAAATTTAAGGAGAGCAAGGCTCAGGGAATTTATTATGAATTAAAAGTTTTTCTTCTTCATTTTCTTTAAGCTTTCATAATCCTAAACTAATTGGCAATATATATTAAAATATATTACTATATAATTATATAGTATAAAAGTATCTATATATTTTTTTAATTTATTTAATTCAATAAACTTTGGTAAACCCTAAGTAACCCAAATTATCAACATTCTTTTATATATATTTTTTTTCTGTTGTAATAAAATTTTCTAAAAGTATACATTTCTTTAAGAGGACTTGCAACCTAACGAATAACAAGTTATTTTGTTATTACTATTATTATATATTTTACTCTCCATATGTCCTTATATACAACTTTTATTTGTATTAATATTAAAAGAAACGAAATATAACATTTAAATTAAACTTGGCTTTGTGATATTCATTGTTGTTGTCCCCTTTAATAAAAAGTACACCAAAAGTGGCATTGAAGTATGAAATAAAGAAAAATACATGAATTGAAGTATTTCTGTACCAGAATTATAAGATAAAAACAATACTCTATTTCTTTATTTAAACTTAATAACAAACTTTTTATAGATACTATTATGTTGAAATTGTGATGTGGAATATCGAGTTAACATTACGGTTCCCCAGTATATGGGAATTCAATGAAATTTTATAAAAATATATGAATAAAAAATAATAATAATTATATAAATATATCCATCATCATAGCATATTTAGTCATATTTATGTACATCTATAATATAAATACTATGCATATATTTTTATTTATCGCATTGTATTCATGATTTTGCCGGATACAGTCATGAGATATATATATATATATATATATATATATATATATATATATATATATATATATATATATATATATATATATATAATATTAATTTCAGGATAGAAATAATATGACCTTTATTAAATAAGTATAAACATAGCAGTAAACTTATGATATTTGCAAATTAAAATAAGTATTCAATACCAGCTCATACGCTCTTACAGATGAAATGTAATATTTATGGTAAGAAACTTGTTTTGATGGTTCTAAATGTAAATTATAGAGATACGTTCGGATGAATATATGACTGCTTAAGATTAAAGCATACATTTATGAATTATTTTTATATTGTTGTATATTACTGTCGTGATATTTTGGAATACAATACTGTAGAACTTGACAAAATGAAAAATAATCCCACTGATTGTGAGTAGTTTGATGACAGAACAATCCGAAGTCATTTTCAATTTTGAATCTTGAATATTTTTATATGGTTAATAAAAATAAAAATACAAAAGTTTAAAATTTTCCAGTAGCGTAACCATGTATACATAATTATCATTGTTTTAAAGGATTACTTAGTATATTAAAATAAACAAAGATTAACAATAATTTTTGAAACAAAATAGTTAAATTCTTAAATATATATTTATATGTAATATTAATTTCAAAATGCAAGGTTAAATGAAGTTAACATTATTACAATTTCACATAATTAGTAGTGCTTATTAAGAGCAAGAGAGTGCTGATAAAAGAAGGTTTTGTATTTTGTGAAATAAAGGAACGGTATAATAATTGCACTTTTAAATTTCTATGTAATAAATATTAAATGTACTTGTCATATCTATGAAATACTGACATTACGACATGATTCACATGTTAATTTTGAATAAACATGGATACTGATTACATTAATCAATATATTTAAATTATTCCACCAATGTTTAGTATACATTAGAAATGTTTTCTTTTTTATTAATATATTTTCATAAATTTACAACAATTCTATAATACTTATAACTAACCAAAATAGACATGCAATAAAGATGTAGAAAAGAATATAGATATAAAAAAATAAAAACATTGAACTTAAAAGTTTTTCAATCAACAGTAATTTCAATCAACATTTTGCTTTATTTTTCTGTTACATAATGTGATAAGAGAGTAATTATTTCTATTGAATTGAATGTAAATTTCACAAGTTGTCAAAAATACAAATTATGAATATTTATGAATCTAAGATTTCACAATGCTACTAAAAAACAAAAAATATTGAAATGTTCATTTTTATTTAACTTTAGTTCTTTTATTATGTATTCGTTCCATAGCATATTTATAACATTTAAATAATTTTTACGTCCACTAAAAACAGAATTAATACCACTAAATGTACACAAATTTGTAATATAACGCATTTTTTGATTATATTTACAAACATATTTTTATTCATTTGTTCCTGGTACTACTGATACATACAATTGTATATGACATTGACAGATCATTTCAGATACTATTAAATATTTATCTTGTCTTCTAGAATATATGCGTTTATTTCTTGTACACCCTCTCCAAGAATATTAATTACAGAATTAAAAGCAAAACATCATTTATCCCATAGTCCTAATTCGCGCATTTTTGTTTGGAAGTAGCGTTCCAAAGAATTGGCACAACGATAATATTCAGTATCTGGGGAATTATAAAATCGGCAATTTGAAAATATTCGTGCCATATCGGCCATGAATAGACGTCGTGTAACATAATATCCTTTTTTAAGTCGTTCACCCATTGTCTTCAAATCCATAGGATATTTAATATGGTCATAATAATCTGGCACTTCGGCAGCAGTAACGGGTCGTAAGAAAGGCCAAGCTGATGCATGCTGGCGTACAGACTGTAGAACAGTAGAGAATGAAGCAGCTAATTTATCTGGATCTGAAGATTCTTCGAGAGGACGAGATGTACGTTGTGCACGCATCTGTGGCTTCCATCCTATTTCACGTAAGCCGGGAATCGATTCAACGGGAATTGACCGAAGACCTTCCTTAAAACATGTCAATCCTGGGCGGATCTTTTGTACCTCATTATGACGTTGCGCTATTAATTCCTTAAGAATTTCTCTTTGTTTTCGAATTACTATACAAATTAAAAGTTATTTAAAGGCGTACTTTTTGTCTGATACATACTCTGGTATATACTGCAATTACCTGAAATAAACTGCGTATTCACAATAATAGGATGGAGTTCGCAATGCATTAACGTAGCACCATCGTATTCTTTTATATATCCAGCATATACAGGTCGTGCCAATTTTATATCTTTTGAAAATCCTTGTTTTTTAAAATATCCAATGGCATCACAATCTGCATATGTGAGTAAATGACGTACTCCGCGCTGTATGCTGTAATCCTTTAAATGATTCATTAAATGAGTACCGTAACCCTTCACTTGTTCTGACATGGTTACTGCACAGAAAACAATTTCTGTGAAACCCTGACAAAGAAACGGTCGGAAGCATATTCCACCAATCGGTTGGTTTTCTTTTATGAGGGCTAGTGTCTTATGTTTAGTATCGAATACTAATTGACTTATATATTCACGAGGCATTTCAGGCAATTGATGCGCAAAAACTATTTGCAAGCCTAATAACCAAAGCATAGTTTGTTTTTCAACAGGTTTAGTTAATGAATTCCCAACTACATGGAACTCAATGGCTCGCTGCGACTCTTCTGCTTTGACGTTTTCATCGCGAGAAACATTCACGGGAAATAAAATTTCTGTTTTGTTGTGTGCTTTAGATTCAGATACCGCCTTCATTGCACGTAAAACAGTTTCATCTGAAAGATCATCTTGATGGAGATCACTGCTAAAAAACTTATTTAAATATTTAATTCACATACATTAAACGGCATACTACCTATTTCCTCGTTCATACAATTCTTTTTTAATCCTCTTTTGTACAGGTTCTCCACCGGCTGCCCTTTTGTTACTCCCTATACTGCTACAAGATGCAGCTTCTTGTTGTCGTTTTCTCTGTTGCATGAGGAACGCAGTTGGTGGCCGATACGACTGATCCCAAATAGGTGAATCTTCTTTTAGTAGCTCACCTTTTAGAGCTTCTAAAAACTTGGGCATCTGTGTGATAATTGATCGTTTATCAACGGGAAAACGGTCTCGCTCTGAAATGCACTTCTTCTTCAATTGTTGTGCCATATATTGGAAAACGGTTTTCAACAATGTACGTCCAAACACCAAGGATGTTTCGAAATGTCGTAGGGAATTACAAAATGCTGGTACATGGCAAAATACAAGCCATCTGGTGTAGTTTATCTTATATGTGGAAGCATCTTCATGTGTCAGATCTACTCGTCTCATAGATGGGGGTTCAAAATTATAATGATTTAAAAAATTTAAAAAAGTTTTTGCAACTTCAGTCATTGTTTGTAATTCTGTCTGACTAAGATGATTGTATTTGTAAAATACAAATGACGATATTGCCTTCGCAATACAAGGTGATTCAAATGGAGGGTCTCCGAGGGGCCCACGAATTACAGCCTGTTGTCGAGTAATCACACATTGTCTCAACAATCGGAAAAGATATAGGTACACCTTCTTTGTATCTTCATCTTCCACGCGTTGCATAGACATAAAAAGATTTTCCATGTCAATAATTGCACCAAGGAGATCATTCATTTGAGCACTTGATATACCGTCAAGATGAGATATATGGGTTTGAAGAGAATGTTTGCAATTAACATTTCGACATTCTTCATTAAATTCGGGACAGTAAGAGGATTCGACGTCCCGATGTCTATTTTCTTGAGGAGTTTTCCATCCCGTACAGCGGCAGCTATCAGCTTGACATGCGGAATACATTGATAATTTCGCAAGTTTCTGTGAAACAGGCAAATTAAAAACTTTCTGCTTCCGTTGCTGTATGCGCTGCAAACTATTTTGTCGAGTACCTTCAGGGGGTGCAGTATTTGTAGTTGCAGTAGTCGATGAATTTGAATTATTTGATTGGGTAGTAGATGATTGTTGATTACTACCCATACCTCCAGATGTATTTATTGTTTCTTCCTTTAACGTTATTAATGATCCACCAGACATATCTCTAAAAAAAAAAATGTATGCATTTCACAATTCCGACAAAATCTGTCGAACATAATAGTTCGAAAATGTTTAATACTAACATACTGCCTCAATCTTACCCTTTTTATATAAATCAAAGTTTGAAAAACAACAAAGTTTTGTGATCAATTGAAACTACGAATGGCTTGTTGGTATATGAAAAAATAATGAAATATTCTCGGTGGTACTTTTTTGTTGAGTGAATTTAACAGGGAGGGTTAAAATTGAATATTCTGACAAATATTGCAAATACAAGAACACAATTTCTAAAGAGAGAACGTATTGCAAGAACCAGATTAACAATAACACAGTTTTTAGAACTGTGACAGTGTTGCAATTATAAATATAGTAATTTAAGGTGTGTTATGAATTATTTGTGGTTGTGACAAACAAAGGAAAACTTTTGACATTTGTGAAATAAATAGAAAACTAAATAAATCACGATTTCTACATATTTCAACAATTTTTCATCTCTAAAACTTCAAATTTTGTGTATTTCCACATTGTTGCACAGTATTAGAAAAGTTTTGTGTAAATAGTTAATATTTAATCTCTTATTTTTAAGATAGTTTTAAGTTTAGTTGTTGCAAAAAATCATAAATTATGTGTTTAACATTATATAAATTTATATAGATTAATAATAAATTGGGTTGTCCATTATTTGTTAACTTTTAGTTAAAATAATACATATAGTTAAACATAAGTATTATTACTACTACCATATAAAACATTTTAATTAATGTCTCAATAGAGAATGAATTATGATGAATGAATAATGTTTTTCCCGCTACTTAGGTAGGGAAAAATTGTGAATTTATAAACAAATCTTCAAAATCTTTGTATTCCATGATTCCGCCGCACGCATAGCTGCTTTAATTTATTCATTCCTTAATTATTTAGATAGTCATTAGTTACTTTACTGTGCACATATTTAAAGTATGCTACTGGAATGGAATGATTTTTGGTTTTTTGTTATGTAATCACAGAATATATTAAATTTTAATATTATGACACTGACGACACCGTTTTCTTTTTTGTTAGGTTTTATTGTCTTTTCCTCTTATGAAAATATTGGGACTTTTTCGTTCGTGCTCGTTGAACATATAAATACTGTTTTCCAGCATGTTTCAACGAGTTTACCTTTTTGGTAAATATTTTTAAGAATTTTAGTACAAATAATGTTCAGCGAGCTACAACGCTGGTTACGATTCTTCGTTTTGCAAACACAATCAAAATTCTTACAATCCTGTTAACCACAATAGCTAGTTTCATACCGGGCAATCTTTAGTACTTCCGTCTCTTATAATTACTTCAATACACGATGTGCTCGATATTAAAAATTAAAAGTTTGTTTTTTATATGTTTGGCGTTCCAATTAAGCAATGCAATAGTTGAAACCGATTCCGAAACTCTTGTTTTATTGGATAATTTAGCTATTCGCGAAACCCATTCAATTTTTTTTAAATCACTTCAAGGTTTGTAGAAGTCTCGACGTGTACAATTCGATATCGAATTACCTTCTTTATTACAGATCGCGGATTTAGGTTAACATTTAAATTGGCAGATGATTCCGGACTTTACCTATCGAAATATGGAGAGTATATCTATAAAAACTTGGTGATATTTGCTCCTAGTGTTGAAGAGTTTGGAGGGGATTTGAGTGTAGACAAACTTGCACAGTTTGTTGATGATGGTGGAAATGTTCTTGTAGCAGGTAGTCATCAATCTGGAGATGCGCTTCGCGAATTCGCTTCGGAATGTGGATTTGAAGTAGATGAGGAAGGTGCATCTGTGATTGATCACTTGAATTATGATGTTTCGGATTCTGGCGATCATACAACCATCATAACCGATGCTAATAATTTGATTGATGCTCCGGTTATTGTTGGTGACAGGAAAACAAATCCTCTCATATACAGAGGTACTGGTTTATTAGCTGATAAGGAGAATCCATTGGTACTACAATTGCTTACAGCAGAAAGCACGGCTTATAGTTATAATCCGGATAATTCCATTAAGGAATATCCTCATGCAGTCGGTAGAGGAACTCTTTTAATAGCTGCCTTACAAGCACGCAACAATGCAAGGGTTGTTTTTTCTGGTTCCCTTTATTTTTTTTCGGATGAAGCATTTACTATGTCTATACAAAATTCGAATACTGATTATTTTTATAAAAACGCGGGAAATATGGAAGTAGCAACCACAATCAGCAAATGGGTCTTCGGTGAGAGCGGCCGGTTACGGGTCTCTGCTGTAAACCACTACAAAGATGGAGAAAAATATCCACCACAGTCGTATACCATCACAGACCTTGTAGTGTACACAATTTCAATTGAAATACTAGATAATAACGTCTGGAAACCTTTTAAAGCCACCGATGTTCAGTTAGAATTTGTGCGAATAGATCCATTTGTACGTAACACTCTTAAACAAATTAATGGAGGACGGTACGAAGTGAAATTTAAAATTCCCGATGTTTATGGTGTTTATCAGTTTAAGGTTGATTATGATCGTGTAGGCTATACTCATCTCTATAACACTACACAGGTTTCTGTGCGTCCTTTGGAGCACACACAATATGAACGTTTTATACCAAGTGCATTTCCATATTATACAAGTGCATTTTCGATGATGGTTGGTGTATTTGTATTTTCTTTTGTTTTTCTTCATTTCAAGGAAGAAAATCCATCTGGAAAATTCAAACCCGATGATAAAAAAGCACAGTAAATATTTTTTTAAGCACTTTCTTATAACTGCATAACAAGTAAATACACATATATATAATAAATAAAATTTCATTGAAAACTATATTTTATTTCTTAGAAGGCGGTCTGGTTTCGTCACATGGCCTGGTTACATTGTATTACTCCGGGTACATTCAAAACATTCATACTTATAGATAAATTAATAAGGAAACAAGTTGAATCGTTTTCCTTCTACATTTGCATTTTTGTCGCCATTGATGAATACTGGAATTGTATTTTCTCTATTTATTTTCCTGTAAATAAGAAACTCGAGATTCATTTCAGTCCATACGTTTTTAGAAAGGCTTGCAAGAGAGATAGAGAGAGCAGTTCAGCATAAAGTTTCAAATTTCACTCACGCTTAGGCAGAGAGGGAGATCTTGCATATAGCGAAGTATACACGGATATTTATGTGTATACATAAATTCACTTCGTAATATTTTGAAAACTTTTTCTTTTTTTGTGAAATCCAATTTGTTATACAATTCTTAATATAATATTCGCTAAGCATTTACGTATGCATATTTTGTAACACAAATCTATGTAGGCTTTACCACATGAACTTCTCTTTGTAATTTGAAAATTCTCTTTTTTCGTTTTCTATACATTTAATTAATTCTCCATAACAGAACTTTTGAAAAGAGAGTGAAATAAGAGCCGACAAAAGTTAATAAATTGCTTTGATAAAAGCAATCATGCTTGTAAAAAATGTGTTAGGTATAAGCAGAAGGAAGCGATGTAAACATTTACAAACAAATATATTTTCAATTATTGTGGGCAGTTTTGAAATTCTGCAATCGCAAAGTTGTCAATTACCCTGTCGAAACGCCTAATGACGGCTGGAGTTGTTAACCTAAAGTGTAAATGAGTCAATAAAGCTGAGCGACTTTGTTATTAGATTCGAGGTGCACGATATTCTCATATTGCATCCCCCTTTTCTAGATTATTAACCGAAGGAGTCTTGACATTCATAAGTTGACAACCATTAGAGAAAGTCATTCAAATTCTTCTCTCGTGTTCTAACCTCAAAGTCAGTGTATCTTTACGCCTTTTTATTTTACTAGCTGAAAAACTTTCGATTATTTTTTAATTTGATCTCAATTCTCTCATAAACTGAAATCACATTTATAGTTTATATAGATGCCTTATACCAAGGTGATAATAGAAAGCCCACCAATGCTCACCAAAACAATGAAAGACTTGAATATTAAACATATTTGGTTATGGAAGAATAATAGCAAACTGTCTTTCGACAATTTTAAAGATGCGAATAACATTACTATTAACAACCATTTATTTAAAAAAGGTTTTGAAGCAAAAATACTTGTCACATTGTGTCTAAGATGGGTATCTAATTTAACATAGACACAAGGATATCCACCGATGATCTCATAAATGGAATCGAATCACCAATTCCTATTCTCAAAATATTTAGAGTAGAAAGAAAAGATCCAGATTCTAAAATTCCTACATCAAGAGTCAAAATTATCTTCAAAGCCCAACAGATTCCACAATAAATTTCCTAGTATAAACTCAAAATTCCCGTTAAATGCTTCATATCTTTTTCTCAATGCTATCACTGTTTTCGTTTTGTTTGCTCAACATTGCAAGCAACTGGAAAAAAATTGTACCAATTGCTTTAATAAACATAGAGACAATGATAGCAGTAGCATTATCTCCTGCGTAAACTACAAAGAAACCCACTCCCGCACAAACAAAAACTGCCCTGGCTTGAAAATGTATCCAACGAATATAATTTCGATTGCCTTAATGATGGCTCTCCAACCTTTTCAATCAACGATAGCTCTAACTCTGTTCTCGATCTGACGTTTATTGGCCCTATTCCTAATTGCTTATGGTCAGTCTCTAACTCGAAAATTACTAAAAGCAACCATTTTCTCAAACCAATTTGTCACAAAAAAATCATGCATTCTAAAGTACTTTTCGATATTCAAAATAACACTTTTGGCACATCTATTGGGGAATTCACATCTGCATTTCAATAATTATCACAAAAAAATACAATAGAAATTAAAGAAAACAGTAAATTTACTCCTAAAGCCTGGTGGACCAAGGACACACAGCGACTTTTACTTTGCAGTTCCTATGCCTTTTTATGCCTAATTATCACAAAAAAATACAATAGAAATTAAAGAAAACAGTAAATTTACTCCTAAAGTCTGGTGGACCAAGGACACACAGCGACTTTGACTTTGCAGTTCCTATGCCTTTCGCCGTAACCACTCTACAACACAGTGCTTTAACGATCTGATAAATAAAATTGCCATTGAAAAAAAAAAAAAAAACAAAACTTCAAAGTCACTGCAGCCTGTGTTGATTTGGAAAAAGCTTTTGACTGCGTTATGCCACATATTCTAAGAAACCTCACGACAGACTTCAATTCAACTAACATATAACAAACTGGGTTTTCTCCATCCTTTCAAATAGAACTTTATGCTTTAACAACGCATCAATCAACACCCGTATAGCTCTGGCTTAAGGTAGCAGCCTTGGTCCAGTTCTTTTCAACATTTATAAAGTTAATTTACACTCTATAGCTGATGATAACTGCTATCTTTTTCAATATACGGACGATTTCTTTATAATTCGACAAATCTCCAAAAAAATTCCAAAGGTCATTTTATTTTCAAATTAAATCAACTTTCGAATAACTGCAAAAATGTAAACTCAATATAAACCTAGAAAAATCCAGCGTCATCCACTTCAACAAAAGAAAAATTCCTCTCAACATTCAAATTAATAATGAATCCCTACAAAATGTAGAAGTAATCAAATACCTTGGGTGCATCATATCATCCATGACAAATCCTCATATCGATTACATTCTTAAAAAAAACAAAAAAAAACTTGTAACTTCCTAAATATCTTAGGAGGCGCCAAATTTGGCATTAACCAAGAAACATGACTCCAATTCTTTAAAGCCTTTGCCAGGTTCAAGCTAGAATACGCAGTTTCGTCCTTTGCTAACCTGTTCAAAATAGGACGCAACAAAATTAGTGTTATATCATATACTCTACACCGTCGTATCCTTGGATTAATACGGTCAACTCTTACACACGTCATCTACCTCTAGCTGGAGAATTGTCTCCTGAGTTCCGACACAGTTTGCCAACAGCTAAAGAACTTGCTAAAGTATTTGCATACCGCCTACCACTACGTTCAATTCTCACTAACGCTTCATCTACATTAAACACCAAAAAAATTTAAAGAATATGAAGATATTTTTCGCAACATCGGACACCTCTCATCTTTCATAATTTTCCAGTGGCGCTTTCATCCAACTCAACAGCAAAAGTTCAAAAGTTTCTACACTAATAAAAAACTGTCGTCTATGTCAGAATGGTCTATGGCAGAACTACTCGCAATAGAAAAAACTCTTGACTTTGCCTCGGAATCTAATATTAAGAAACTAGCCATCCTCACGGATAGTCTTATCGGTCTACAACTACTCAAACAAAATTCTTCCAACAAAAATTTTGCAAAAAAGACGGTTGCTTCGAGGCAGTTGAACTTTACTATATCCCGGCACATAAAAACCTCACTCCAAATGAACGCAGCAAAAAATGATGAGAGTAATAGTACTTTCATAGATATCAAGTGGCCTCTGAAAGATACAATTAACTTTATAGAAAATTTGATTTTCTCCAAATGGGAAGAAAAATACAAAGAGTTAATTCGAACCAAAGGTCAATCGTCGTCCTTGGTTCAACAGCAAAAACCTTCAATTCGCACCAACTGAAATCAAGTTAATCAACGGAATTCTCAGTGGCAATTCCTTCTGCAAATCACCACTGGCTAGAATGTCAAGAACTCCAAATAACACATGAACTAACTGCAACACTCAAGAAACCAACTCTCATATAATTTTCAAATGTCATAACATTGACAACATCAGACAAAATATTCAATCTAACAACAACAATCTAATTGATAAGTCATAAGTCTACTTCTGATATTTTGCAAACGAATTCTCCTATGCAAATTGTTTTTAGTTATGGTTGAAAATATTAATGATTAATATTAATGATTGATTAATGATGTGATTGTTTTTAGTTTGTGTCAATTTTAATTAATGAATCCTTCCATTTAACCCTGTGATCGAATACTGTAAAAAACTTCCGGACAAATTTTTGCATACAAAAGAAAAGCAGTTCTAATAAACACAAAAGTTGAAAATTTGCCAACTAGAGACTAGCTACTTTATCTCAATATATTGCTGATCAAGTAATTGAAGACCACGCTATTCATATACACAACGTTTTAATTCTCTAGAAAGTTATGGACATAGACTTCGAACATGTTCTTTATGTCCATATGCCTGCTGCTCAACTACTAAATCTAAATGAATCTCAAGCAATTGCTGATGAAGACGACTTCAAACTGTTCGAAAGCAAACGACGTAAACGTTCCAATTGTTCGAACGTTAAGTAATTTGATGTTTCTAATTTTGGCACCAGTGGTTCTAATAGGTTTTCAATTACTGTAGAAACAAACGTTATACCTACCAAAAAAACAGAAATGCTGCTCCTACATTGGAAGTACGTCAATCGTGAAAAAAAGGAAAAACTGCTCTTCTATATTCCTTTATAATGTCAATATTAAAAACCTTCAACTAACTGAATGCAAAAGATACGAAAATAGTTTTTAAAAGTGTCAATGTCAACAAACATAAAAGTATACTTAATTTTTAGGATTTTTAGCTTACACAGAGATGATTTGTTGCTACAAAAAAGCATACTCATTTACGCCTACTCATCTAAAACAATTTATTCATTTACGCGTACTCAGCTAAAACAATTTCGTTTAGTTGTGAGGAGTTTGAATTTTCAATCCAAACAGCACCATTTTAAATCATTAAAGGAAGTACAAACCAGTTATGGTCCGTAATTTATTGAATTTGTTTACATTTAATATAAGATCGCTCGTCAGAGGAATTATCTCCTTCAAAACTTAACTGGTTGTGATATCGATACTGGGTTTATTCATATATCACTCAAGCGGAAAATTTCATTACAGATGACTCCGCAATGGGAGTTGGAATTGAAGTTAAACATTTTTATAAATATTATAGTTTACTTATTCCGAACATCAATGGTGCATTTAAACGGTAGTCTCTATATACCTTGTAACTTTTCTACAGGTGAGTTATCCTCCAACTGATCAGAATTTATCTCATACATAGATAGATATTGATCTAATTCCGAGTTGGATAAAAAACGTTCCTAAACATCCCCTAAAATAGTTAACTCAGTATCTCCTATACACACAAAAACATTAGCATTAAAAAGTAAACATTTATAGTTCCTGATAACGTTTAAAGGATTTATCATAATAATTAGAATAGAAGAAGTGCAGAATATCAGGATTGTTTCATAATTTCAAACTTAGAGTCAATAACTCAAAATGCGGTTTGTTGCTCGTTTGTAAGGTATTTAGGACATTCCTGAAGCAACATGCGAAAATATTGGACCTTGTCCGACGCTAAGAATCAACAAATGTCAAAGAAGTCGTTCATGCAAACATGTTCATACTACAGACTATATAGCAAAACCATTAACAGATTTTATGAAGAAAAGTGCACAGTGGAAATGCAAGAATTTCAAGAAAGAGCATTCAGCAAGCTCAAGACTTTGCTCATTTTAGCACATTTTAATTTTGAAACCAGCTGAAGATAATACTTTCTTCATTGTGAAAACTGATGCAAATGCATATGCTCTTGGAGAAGATCGACTCCAGGGGGACGTTGGAAATAAACAACTATTCAACCACTGTACAAGAAGCATTCGCCATTGTCTGGGCGTGTGAAAAATTTTGAGGATATATCGAAGATGAAAAAATATTGTTGATGACAGATCATCAGCCACTTAAATAGTTGTTAACAATAATATCACCATCTGATCGTCTAGCCAGATGTGCTCTCCAAATACAACAATACAACTTCCGTGACTATATGTCAGGGAAAACAACTGTCATTCTAGAAATGCTATCTTGTCCACCAAGTGATGATGAAGATCACAAAACCTCCGTTAATTCTTGAATAATACAATTCATATCGATTTGCCACGTAAAACCCCCAAACAAATAAGGGAACAACAACTAAAGCACACGTATATCAAAGAGATAGTCACCTCATTAGTAGTAGTAGTAAACAACGTTTTGATTTATTTGGCCGCCTTCCACAAACAGAAAATGGGTTTCAATGGATTTGAATTACTGAAGATGTCGCAAGTCGATGAACAGAATGAATTAATGAAGTTTTTCTTTGTTTTGGGATTCCACGATGGTTGAAATCTGACAGTGGTGTACAGTTCATTTCCGCGATCATGCAAATAGTAGCATACTGCATGGGAATCCAACAAAACACCAGTCTACCATCCTGAAGCTAATCCAGTCAAACGAAAAAACTGTGATCTCAAGTCTAAACTGTCAATCCTTGTGCAGAATCAACATGATCCTTTGGACTCAATACGATTCGCTATGAACACAGCGAAGTGGCTGCCTTCCTTGCCTTCGGTAGAGAACTGAAGACTTTGGATAAAGTCCAACATAATGACAAATTGATTTTGGAAACTGAAAAGTTTTTTCCACAAATATCTCCGTATCTGAAGAAACTGGTTGACGTATTAAAAGATATTCAAGAAATCGAACATCGAATGCAATACAGAAATAAAATAGAGGTTGACAAACATTGGCCACCTAATTTTGAAATCGGTACAGAACTACTGGTTACCACACATGATCTTAGCCAAGAATAAAAAGGTGTTACATGCGAATTTGTTCCAAAACGAGATGGACCGTCATCACAAAAAAGATAGGGTCATCTACATATGAACTCTCGGCTTTCGATAATCTCAATGTACCAATGGGCACATATCATGCATCAGTTCTAACACTGTATAAAGGTTTCAACCTAATGAAATACCAGTTGAGAAGTTCCAGTTCACCCGATCAGAAGACGAGGCCGCCCTAAGAAGAAGAAAGCGAACTAATGATTTGTTGACGCACTATGGTGTTAATTCCGCATGTCAAAGGGGGAGATTTTAGCAGTTTTATTAATATCTTATCATTAGTTTACTTTTGAACTGTTATGACTATTCAATGCTTCCTATGATTACAAACCTGCATTTTTACATATATTTGGTTCTATTATTGTAAATCATATATTTATCTCTTTCTACAGAAAAACTCAGGTATTGTAAACCCTAATAATGATCAATCCTGAATGCTCTCTAACATAGGGAAGCGTTTTGAGCGCATTGTAAAACAAAAAATGGATTCAAATATTAATATATCCTATATCCTAGTTCATCAGTTTGGTGTCAAAAATAGCTACTCCCTTTTTTAAAATTTCATAATGATGTAGTTTGCAATCTCCGTAATCAAAGATATACGGTAACTTTATATCTAGATATTGAGAATTGCGTTCGGACAGACATTTCACAGGGGTTTTGTATAATTTTTTAGCCCTTTTATAGTCTTATCGGTTAATTGATAGATTTTGTTCAATTTGATGTTAAGAATTGTACTAAATATTTTGAAATAAAATAATTGTAATTAATTTTATATTCTGAAAACAAAAAAAACGAATCTATTTTTTAAGATTTACTTAACGACTGATAAAAATCACAATCACGTCACAAACTGCCCGTACTGTAGAATCTTGTATAGTATGGTGTGCCATTCCTAGCGAGTGAAGTGTTATCGATAAGGAGTGCGATCTCTAGATAACACTTCTCACCGTTAGCGGTTCATGATGGCGTCTTAAAAATGTTCAAATAAATACATCTATTCCAAAGCATTCGTTATGCCCTTCAGTTTGTATGCTTTGTTTTTGCAATAAAGATGTTTTAAATAGGTTACGATGACAATGTTCCGACTTCAGACATTTGTAATTATCCATTAAATGGTCGAACACTTCATACCTTATCCCTATAAGAATATTGGAAAAAATATTTCTGCGGAATTGGAGTTTACTTTTCTAGTACGACCTAAATTTTTCTTAAATTTACCATAGTTAACTATGTAAAATATTTAAAGTTTTGATGAATTAAACTTTAAACGACAATATAATATATATTCCATTCTAAAATACTTCAATCTTACCACTAGTTCCTACATTTAAAAAATGTGTATATATTGAATGTGTATATATTGTTAAAAATCTTAAAATATGAATTATAATTTAATTTAGATCTTTTGCTACAATAAAATACTTCAATCTTACCACTAGTTCCTGCATTTAAAAAATGTGTATATATTGAATGTGTATATATTATTAAAAATCTTAGAATATGAATTATAATTTAATTTAGATCTCTTGCTACAATAAAGGGTTAAGCGACAAAGAAATTTCACAGATAGTGATTGTTATTTGCTATTGGAAGCACAAGAAAACGTCTCATATAAGAACCAAGAAAATAAGTTATCATGAGAAATTTAAAATAAATATCTTTAAACATATTTTTAGGGAAGTTATTGCAGACAAAATGTGTTGTAATTCTTTTACAACACATTCTTTTACATCCGCTGAGTAAACGATAAATATTTCCTTAGTAATAACTCTTAACAATTACAATTTTTATAAGACGTTCGTGATATTTTTAGGCAACTGTGTGCATCTATGTCGTCGTAACAGCACAGAACTGGTTTCAAGCACTGCTGCAAATGTTGAACACAAATTTTATGATCAAAATTATTTACAGTTTCTTCACAGAGTCAGAAAATAAATCAGATTAATTAAGTTAAATTAAGTAATAAGTTCCCACCATGTACCTATATAGACTCTAGGATAGAAACAAATTATAGGTTTGTTGTGAGTTATAGTATTGGATAATGATCTCCTGCCGCACCGCACGCATACTATCGAATATGATATCTTAGACGTAATTGAATGGCTTACCTTTGTCCAACATAATTCTGTAATTTCAATAAGAAATAAATACTTTCAATAATTATAATATATGAACTTTGAATCCGACATGAACCTACTCGTTGATCAGTTTTTTTTTCATTTTTGGACACCGAAATTGGCCTGTACCTTGTGTGGTTTTTATTTTCGAAAGTCTATTCTTACTATTATGTATTTTTTAAATTTCCGAATCACCTGTATAATTTCCCCTCCGTGCAGCTGTCAACTTTTTTAGTCTGCTATAGCGTTACTATCATAACGTTTATTGCTATCTTAATGCTCGTAATGTATAAAACTGCAGTTTCGGCTTCATAATTTTTCGTAATATTTCGTAAATTTGACTACAAATTTTTGTGATGCGACATGTCTCTCAGTCGAAATGGTTTCCAGTTCAATGTGTGCGATATAGAAGATGAATTGGAACAATTTATTATTCGCAAAAGGCATTCAATTAATGAGGATAGAACAGATTCGACAAATTTGACAATTGTAAATTTGCTGTCAAAAGCTTTTTATGATTATGTGCCTTTGCTAATTTGTGATGTTTTAACATTAGATAAAACAAAATTTATAAATAAAAATGTGTTTCATGTATTTTCTATTCCTTGCAAAGGATGTATTCTATACGGACGAATTGTTGGGAGGGCTCGAGACAATGAAACTTATTATAAGTATATCATTGACGATGGCACTGGTGTAATAGAAATGAGTGTATTTAAAAAAAGAAACGATGTTGAAACCTTAAAAAAATTGGAAGATGACGTGAATTGTTTTGAACTAATAACCACAGGGAACGATAAATGGCAAACTTCTAGGTGTTTGCGAAGACTTATATCAAAATCGAAACATAATGCGAATTTTTCGAATATAAGTATTGGATCTAAAGTACTGATATACTGCAAACCATCTATTTACAAAAATGAAGTTAGCGTCAATGCATTCAGCATATTAAAAAATGAAGAATTGATTTTTAGCTTGGACATCGTGTTCAAAAACCTTATTGTAAATCAACATACACCTGTTTAATTAAATAAAGCTATAAAAATGTGATTGTTGTACATTTTGAAATACATTTGTAACTGTTTTTTTAGTTGAACAGAAATAGCATATATATATATATATATATATATATATATATATATATATATATATATATATATATATATATATATATATATATAAACATATATACTACATCTTTTTGTCATTGTTCTGGGTGTACAATGAGTGGTGGTTAGCTGTACATTGGGATCGAAAAAGAAGGAACGTAGTTTGCTTAATTTATTACTGAAAGGTTTAATAGTGCAAAAAATAAAAATTGTTTAGTTTTTATTCTTGGAATCAATGAAAAATGTATTAAAATTGTTATTACTTTAAAGATCTTGCAAATGTATTGATTTTTAATTTAATTTATATTTGAAAATAACAATACAATCATTTTCCTGGATTTAATTTAATATTATTTTCATATCCTTTTTTAATATGATGTTTATATTCAAAAACATTGCTGAACTTTAAAAGTAAACTTTATAAACATCATTGTTATTTTTCCTTAGGTTGTTTTCGCTCTGATAGCAGCACGCTTTCCAGTGACGGCTTGGAAACCGGACTTGATACTAGCAACAGAACATCTTGAACCACACGACTCGCATTGCAGGAAGAAAAGACGAGTATCCTTTTGAAGGATAGTTTCTGGAGAACGACACGTGTGACATGTTACATACTCCTTAATATACCGACGTAAAACGTTTTCTATCTGCTTTGGCTGAAAGCGTCCCTTTATAATTAATTGCTGATTACCATCCATAGATCCGCTAGTACCTAATTCAGCCAACAAGAAATCGAGTAAATGTTTGGGTAATCTATGCAAAGTCCTTGCAATATCAATAAAATTAGCAAAGGATGTTTTCTTAGTTCCAACACGTAACACTTGAGGAGGTCGCATGACAAATTTTGGTTTACGTCCAGCAGCCATATCTGGATTTTTATCGAGAATGATTTCAAAAACTCTCTTTAGCAATTCGTCATAAGTGTAATCTCGATCGGATCCAGCCCATGTCGTACTATTGTCTTCGACTGAAAGCAATTTTAAAATATTCAAACGACGTGCTATTATATACCGTTACATATAAATGCATAATACAAACGGATATTTAAGATAAATAAACATACAAGCTTTTATAAATTACCGTTTTCTTTGTCTTCTAATTTATCGTCGTCTTGTTTATCAGCAAATAGGTCATCCAAGTCTTTCTTTTTAATTTTCTTCTTCTTCTTTGCCATTGAGAAGTCCATATCTAAATTAATATCGTCTTCTTCGGGTTCATCAGCAGTAAAGCGCATTTCACTACTGATTTCATTATCTTTAGTGGGCAAAGCTCCTTCCAAATCATCCAAATTGAAAGGTTTCTTCTTCTTTTTTTTCTTTTTCCCAAAACTATCTAAATCAAGATTGTCATCTAATTCATTCAAAGGTGTATCCATTCCAGTCGAAACTTCTGTTAGCTCTTCATTATTCTTCTTAGAGCCATCTTCGAGTCCCAACGCAGCGTCCAAATCAAAAGCCTTCTTCTTTTTTTTCTTTTTCATAAGTGTTGGATCAAACCCCTGTAGAGTAAAAGCATTAGTTTTCCATTTTTGTACAACATAACCTCAAAGATTTATAAAAATGGTAAATGTGCTTTCTAATATTTTCTAATCAAGTTTATACGTACATCTTCAGCATCCATTTCCGAAGATAATAACAAAATCTCTGTATTTGATGAATATAAATTTAAATTGATGCTATAATCGCGTATTGCATCAGAAAATTAACACACAAACTGAAATCGTGGTGACAAGGCAGTCGATATATTTTACAGTCTTGACGTTTCAAAAATGTTTATAATGTAATAGATCAGTTTATTTTATAGAGCTAAATGTCATCAATACGTCTACTGCTAGATTTTTAAAGTTAAATGAGGCATGCTGCATGCAACAAAATTAAAGATTTATCGCAATAGCATGATCGAATTTTTTAATGCTGCTTCTTGCAGCTTTTGTTGACCAGATTTGACTGCCATGTTAGAATCATTCGAATAAACAGATCTTACCACATTTAGAAGTTTTGTCAACGGTTTTCATTATATATTTCTTTAAATTTAACTTTTGAAAATAAAAAGATGGCAATTTCAGACATTAAATCTAACGGAATTCTTTTCAGTGAGATATTGAATTGAGGAAATATATTTCAACTATACATTTTAAAATTATAGTCATTTCTAATTTTAATCTTCGTCAGTATTTATTGTTCCATTATTTATATCTATTTTTTATACATGGTAGCAATATTAGTTATGATTAACATTGGAGACTTAGAACTGTATGTATTATTCTAATTAAAAATTAAAAGATTACGGACAATCCAATTTATTGTAAATTTACATAAGTTTATATAATGTTGAACATTGAATTTGTGATTTTTTGTTAAGCAATATATGTTTATTGTGTTTGCTCCCGACACATAAAAAATTTCATGAGATGCGGATTCTCAGTCAAACTTACCACTATAACTTAAAACTATCTTAAAAATAAGAGCTTAAACATTAACTATTTACACAGAACAAAACAAAATGTAATTATTTTTTTAAAACTAGCGTCTATGAGTACCGGGAGTACTTTTTAAATAAAAGTCAGGAAGTAGTGGAACAGTCCAATTCCGTAGAAATATTTTCGTTCAATATTCCTATAGGGGAAAGATATGAAGTGTTAGACCAACTGAATGATTTTTGATAATCAAAAATGTCCGAAATGAAAACATTTTTATGAAATTGCAAACTGTTTACAAATCGTTTTTGCAAAGATAATGTGTGCAAACTGAAAGGTATAACGAATGCTTTAGAATAGATGTATTTATCTGAAAACGTTTTACGCCGTGATTTAAAATTCCGGTTAATGCACAACCTCAGAATCTGTCTCTCAAATAATTCTATTTCTTTAGCAACAGTAGGGGATATAGTAAACTATATTGGTAAGCATAGATGATAACGGAGCGAATACTGACTTTATATATTCGAGTTGATTTTATAAACTTCGCCTTTTTTTAAATTGTTCGAGCATGTCCATTGAATTTGAGAAGATTATTAAAATTAATTCCAAGATAATTTTATTTTTAAAGGTTATTGTGAATTGATCTAAATTGAGAGACAGATTTTTACTTACAGGTACTACAAAACGATCACATTTACTGGAAGCATTTCGTAAGCATATTGCTTCCGACTTAGACACATTGATCCTGATACCCCATTGTTTATAACAGTTATTAATCAGATTGAGGTGATTAGAGGCCAAGATTAGTGCTACATATGGAGATTCGGCGTGAGCATATATTAAAGAATCATCAGCATAAAGAATACTTTTAGAACTATTATATTCATGTGGGAAATCATGAATGAAAATATTATACAGAAAAGGCGACAATACTGCACCTTGCGAACCCAGATCAGAGCATATCTCATTTATTTGAATTAAAAAGTTTCTGTTACAGAAATAACTATGAAATAATTTTAATATAAATGGATCAAATCCTATATTAATTAATTTATATACAATTCCTCTGTGAAATGCCCGATAAAAAGCATTCTCAATATCCAGAGATACAGCTGCCGTACATCTTTGATTACAAAGATTGCAACCTACATCGTTGTGAAATTTGAAAAGGGCATGGTTGAATGGCTATTTTTAAAACCAAACTGATGTTACGGAGTATTGTCTATGTTAATGTTTACATCCATTTTGTGTTTAATAATACGTTCAAAAAGTTAGAGAGCATTGAGATTGGCCTGAAATTGTTAAGGTCTGAATTGCCTGTTTACTGCAGAGGCTAAATTTTAGCTACTTTCCACGCTTTAGGAAAGTATCCATTATTAATGCAATTATTAAAAACTATTGTCAAACCTTGGAATATCACAGTTGGAAATTTCTTGATAAGATAGTTGGATATTTTATCTAGACCGGAGGATTTCTTGTTATTTAATAATTTTGAAATATTAACAAGATCGAAAGCTTTAATACAGCATAATCGCAATTAGATAAAGAAGAAAACTCAGAGGAGAAATGAAATATATGTGGTGGAAGCAGTTGAATCAATTACCGAATTTATACTGGAATCTAAATTTATTGGAATATTTTCTTTGTAAATTTCATTGTAATGATGTCGAAAAACCACTTCTTCTATATCATCAGTAATTTCTCTGTTAAGGAAGGTTACTTTTTCACAAGAATCAGTTTTTTTAACAATTATTCTATACTATTTCAATTTGTTCATTAATTATAATTTTTAAAAGTTGTATTTGAGTAGATATCAGCTGATATTCTGAACTTCTACTATTGTAATTATTGTGATAAATTTGATTTTGAGTCTTTTTATATTATCAGGAACTATAAACTTTTTTTTTCTATTGTGTGAGAGTGATCAGCGAATACAGAGTTAACTATTTCAGTGAATTTTAGTATATAGTCATCTATTTCCGAGTTGGAGAAATTCCGATCAGTTGGAGGTAATACGTCCGATAATAAATTCTTCAGGCCAGATTGGAAATCCTTCCAATTAGTTTTATTATACAAGGTAATAAAACGAGGTGGAACAATGATGGGTTCAAAGCTGCAAAATTTGATTTTTAGATGTAAAGGGAAATGGTCAAAAAAGTTGGTTTGGTTATGGAAAAGTTTTGATTAATACAGTTTATGAAAGAGGAACTAATTAAGAAGTGATCAAGAAAGGATGAACCATTAGGATAAGAAGAATAAGAAAATTAGAAGGCATATAGAAGAAAAAGAAAACATTTATTTGCACCATTGATGTGACAATGAATATTAATAAAACAGTTTAGAAATTTGACAGTCGGAATAAGTAAAGTAGAATATTTACTAATAACAGTTTTTAAATTCTATTCCCACTCCAATTGAAAAGTCATCTCTTATGAGATTGTAGCTATCTAAGAAAATTTTCTTATTTAGTGATACATGTGTTTCTTAAATAAACCCAATGTCAATATCATAATGAGATAATGCTTGAAGGAGATCAACTCTTCGACTCGACTCAAAGAGCGATCTTACATTAACTGTGAACAAATTCAATAAATTACGTACCATAACTGGTTTGTACTTCTTTAAGTAATTTAAAATATTGCTGTTTGGCTTGAATCATTTGATGATTTGTAATTTTTAAGAAATAATTTTATCCGCAGTTCTAAAGAGAGAGAATCGATCTCACCAAAATGCTTAGCTATGTTTAAAAATTCTGCTATATAAGATGGTTTTGGAGTTAATAAATTTAAAGTACTCGTTATTGAAAGAGGATCCTGAAATCGAAATACATATGCGAATGATTTATTTGGAGTAACAAAATTAGATTTATTAACAGCCGACTTAACAGCACTCGCAGCACTAATTTTATCTCTCACTAGGTTCAGCTGAATTTTTCGCTGCGAAAAGTTCTTTAATACAAAATGGGGTCGAATTATTGTCTTTCTTGATCAGGCACTCTCTTGGATTGTGATTTTGTTACACAGGCAAAATTTCGATTGCAATTCCGGGCACTATGACCCCAGAACTGACATCTTCTGCATTGGACTTTTTTGGAGTTGGGCTTCCAAGTGATTGTCTGATTAAGCAAGTAACGTATATGTTCAACGAAATTGACTTCAACTAAATTCTATCAGATAATTAATGTATTTTGTTGCTTAATGTCAACGACTTAGTATGTTTTAATTTCGGATTATTTCGACAAAAAGTTTTGCGCTTAATATAATAATATTTCAAAACAAAACAAAAGACTGAGAAAAATTGTATTCAACAGCGTATTACTGAAATTATACAACCGTGTAAAATACGATTGTCTTTTATTTAAACCAATGATTAGATGGAACACAAACATCTGACGGTTTGAAGCTGAACAACAAAATTAGTAATGGTATCCAATCCCGTCAGTTAGGACTCAACGTGGCGATGCGAATACCTGTCCATAGCAGTGGCTTCCAATCAGAGAAGGTTTAAATTTCAAATATATTCTCTGTCAATGCCGTGCAATACATCGTAAAAGGGAAAGTTTGCAGGGCATTTCCTTTGCACCAGTCTCTTACTACCGTTCAACCGTCTGATGAAAGACGCACTACATAAGCCTGCTTGAAAAGTAAAGGATGACAAAGTATAGTTCGTAGTGGAGGATCATGTTGGGCGTACAGTTGATGATAGAGGAATGGAATAGACACCGGGCAAAAGATATTGAAGTTTGGACAATGTGTGAAGCATTTGATTAATAATAAACATGGTCGAACTCAGAGCCCCTAATCTTGAGCGACTGATGGAAAAATTTTGGATGGATTATCGAATTATCAAATAATTATTGCAAATACGGTGTTCCCTTAAATATCATTTCCAGATCTTTCAATATCTTGAAAGGCGAAATTTTTGTGCTTCTTGACGAGGGTTATTGACCAACTGCTGGACTCGATCGATATGCTTATACCTTCTAATCCTCCGCAATTTCGACAACATAGGTCCAACAATCTTACCTATCCACTCTACTTGTCCGTTGCCTCTTGGAACACCTGTTGCTATTAGCAAAAGTTTCACAATACTCTTCGAAGAAGTTTGATGTGAAAGCAACACCTCTATCCGTATCTACTTGCTTAGGATTGCCAAATATCGCTGATTGCTTCTTTAACCAATTTACGACAGCGTCTGTTCCAGTATTCCGTGTTGGGTAGAGCCACACAAATGTGGAAAACGCATCTACAACGATTAATATGTAGTTTTAAGACATATTCGTCATCTGCATATGTCCCACGTGATCGATGTAAAAAGTACCTAACGCCTAGCCTTCTTTGTTGATCGAATCGTATGTGACGCCCTCTATACAGCTTCTCAGTTGGTCACATTTTAGTTCAATTCAGGAATATAAAATGACTTCTCGATAGCATCTTCTTATTGGAAAAGTGCTCCTGATCCATTTAATGATTTCTTGCTCCGTGAGCGATGGTACTACAATCAGTTCCTTTACTAGGTCTTTATATAATACATCATGTTTGTTATAAAGATATTCGTACTTATCCTTGTCCAATACCTTACGAACTGCTCGAATTTAATTTTCTTGCTGTTGTGCATGCTTTAACTGATGACTCAATGACATCTGGCATGACACTCGATTTAATGAGTCAACAGGTCGTATAGTCATCGCTATCCTTTTGTAGCGATGACGATGTTCATCCTGAACATGAAACAATCCGTTCTTCAAATCGAGAGTTGTGAAAACTTTACCTCCTTGAAGTCGTTCTATGACGTATTCTATCATCGGCATCGGAAAATTATCTCGAACGATATTCTCATTTAATCGTCGATAGTCAGCAAAGTCGTTTGCTTCCTGCTTTCTTTGAAACGAACGGGTGACGCTGGGTTGAAATGCTGGGTTTAATGACCACTTCTTCAAACACTAGCTCGTCTACTGCACATCTATCCTCGTATGACATTCTCATTGGCCTCTTGTACACTGCCATTTTCGTATAATATTTAGAAATTCGCAAAGAGTATCGAAAAGTTATCATTAAATTATCAGATGATGTAAATGTTAACCTTTATGTCAACAGCATTATACCCATTCAATTCGCTATATCTTAAAGTACATTTTAAAGTATTTCAAAAATAGAATATTAATAATAACGAGAACAAATTAATAATAAACACAAAAACATTTAATTCATTGGAAAATAATAATTTTTTACCTATAACTATTACATTATGGCATATGAATTGAACCTTTGCACATCGGCTTTTTACATAATGTGCGCACTTTCCTTGTTGCCTGATGGCGTAAAGCCTAACCCGCAATGAACCAGTAGCCTCCTGACCTTCTATTGCAGTATTCTCCAAGAACCGCCGTTATTGCTTCAATGGTATTGCGCCTAGAGAATATCCTTGATATTGGACTATAATTGGCTCTAGCTTATTTTTCTGGTTGCGCCAGCTGTTCACTAAGTTATCAGTTTGTTACCGGTTTATTGAAGCCTTCAGGTGTGGGTTGTTTTCTAGATAAATTATGTACGCAGCAAATGTAGCAATATCAAAAATATTATAAAAGAGTGGAAAATTCCACATATTCTTGAATATTGATTAAATATTATGATAGGCATTTATCCATGTTATCAACGTTACCTATATTGCTTCTTCTTTATCTGCCTATGATTATCTGTCATGATTAAAGCCTTAAAGAACGCTGACAAAAAAAACCTGATTCTCATACCTGACGAATGAAGGAAAATAAAAATAGTACCGATTTCTAAACGCAACAAAGACTTAGCTAACATTGTTAACTATAGACCAATTAGTTTAATCTCTCTTATGCTAAAAACCGTCGAAGGACTGATGAATCTACATATCGATGACCACGTTGAATCATTTAATCTTTTACTTTCGCCGTAATCACTCTACAACACAGTTCTTTAATGATCTGATAAATAAAATTGCCATTTAAAAAAAACAAAACTTCAAACCTGCAGTCTGTGCTGATGACTTTTGACTGCGTTATGCCACATATTCTAAGAAATATCATGGCAGACTTTCAATTCAACAAACATATAACAAACTGGGTTTTCTCCTACATTTCAAATAGAACTTTATGCTTTAACAACGCATCAATCAATACCAGTAAAGATCTGTCTCAAGGTAGCAGCTTTAGTTCAGTTCTACAGCTATAGCTGATGATAACTGCTATCTTTTTCAATATACGGACGATTTCTTTATAATGCTTCGACAAATCTCCAAAAAAATTCCATAGGTCATCTTATTTCCAAATTAAATCAACTTTCGAATAACTGCAAAAATTTAAATCTCAATATAAACCTAGAAAATCCAGCGTCATCCACTTCAACAAAAGAAAAATTCCTCTCAACATTCAAATTAATAACGAATCCCTACAAAATGTAGAAGTAATCAAATACCTTGGGAGAATCATATCATCCAGTGACTCTGCAAATCCTCATATCGACTACATTCTTAAAAAAAAAAACAAAAAAAACTTGTAACTTCCTAAATATCTTAGGAGGCGCCAAATTTGGCATAAACCAAGAAACATGACTCCAATTCTTTAAAGCCTTTGCCAGGTCCAAGCTAGAATACGCAGTTTCGACCTTTGCTAACCTGTTCAAAACAGGCCGCAACAAAATTACTATTATATCATATACTCTACACCGTCGTACCCTTGGATTACTACGGTCAACTCTTACACACGTCATCTAACATCTAGCTGGAGAATTGTCTCCTGAGTTCCGATACAGTTTGGCAACAGCTAAAGAACTTGCTAAAGTATTTGCATACCGCCTACCACTACGTTCAATCCTCTCTAACGCTTCATCTACATTAAACACCAGTTATTATAAAACATTTAAAGAATATGAAGACATTTTTCGAAATATCTTTCAATCATTCATCATCAAAAATAACCTTCCATCTAAACTCATTCAGTGTCGCTTTCTCTAATTCTATAGCCATTACTCAAATATTTAAACGGGAAGATCGCCGATTTAAAAACCAAAAGCAAAGGTGTCGAAATCTTTGCTACTAATGGATCTGTACAAGATAATTTTCCAGTGGCGCATTCATCCAACTCAATAGCAAAAGTTTAAAAGTTTCTACACCAATAAAAACTGTCGTCTATGTCGGCGGAACTACTCGCAATAGAAAAATTGATTGACAAACAAAATTCTTCCAACAAAAATTTTGCAAGAACTATTCTCCAAAAAATCCAAGACGGCTGCTTCGCGGCAGTTGAACTTTACTATATCCCGGCACATAAAAACCTCACTCCAAATGAACGAGCAGATCACGCAGCAAAAAAATGCTGAGAGGAATGGTACTTTCATAGATATCAAGTGGCCTTTGAAAGATGCAATTAACTTTATAGTAAATTCGATTTTCTACAAATGGGAGGAAAATTACAAAGAGTTAATTCAAACCAAAGATCAATTTCTCTATTTTTCCAAACATCAATCGTCGTCCTTGGTCCAACAGCAAAAACATTCAACTCGCACCAACTGAAATCAAGTTAATCAACAGTCTTCTTAGTGGAATGGCCAACACTGGCTAGAATGTCAAGAACTCCAAATAACACATGTACTAACTACAACGCTCAAGAACCCAACTCTCATTTATCTCTAATTTTCAAATGTCATAACTTTGACATCATCAGACAAAAATAGTCTATTCTTTTACGCTATAATAATCTAATTCGTTTCTTCAAGCACGAGCCATCATCACCTTACATATTTATCATATCATTGGTCAAAGAACTAAACTTATCCATAAAAATTTAAAGCAATAAGTTCTTAATTTTTTCAAATCTTTACTTTATATTTTAATTTTCAAGATTAATGGAGAGTGCGTTTTAATTCACTGTCCAAATATCTAAACCTTAAATTCATTTCTTAAGCTGTAAAAGTAATTTTAAAACAAAAAAAAAAAGAATTATATTTGGGTTGTACGGATACATGTTTAAATGCTCGGGATACGTAAAACGCGAATAAAGAATGGATAACTTAAGCATACATTAAACATTATTAATGTAAATTCAATGTATTTTATTGAATAAAGTAAAACTTATTGCAACTAATAAATCAAAAAATATTTCACAATGAACACATTCGGTTTACAAAATTATTGAATGTTCAGATACGTTGAGACATTTTGAATTATATATGAGCATTTATTTCATTGGTGGGAAGAGAAAGTTCTGGTCCAACTCCACCAGCCATTTTCTGAACTAATCGACCTATCTCATACGCAAGGTTTACAGTTTCCTGAGATTAAAAAAAAACTAAAAATGTTATATATATATATATATATATATATATATATATAATACATCATTACCTCTTTTGTCCTTGCTTCCGCATAAACTCGTACAACATCTTCTGTTCCAGATGGTCTCACAAATGATCGTCCATCTTTATAATTTGCTACCACTTGGTCGATCTGTTCTTGCATCCCTACAGGTGTTACACATATTCTTTCAGCATCTGTTGTAGTAATCACAGTACGATCTTTAACTTTTATTTTCAACTGCATGTTAGGTAGATCCGTGTAAGTATTCATCCAGTCTGTCACATCCCAACCTTTATCGTGGAGAATTGTTTCTACCAGAAACATGTCAGATATGGCATCACCAACTGTTTCATTTATAAGATCTATCACATTTAATAATATTTTTGCGCTGGAGTTCGTCTTAGCTGCTTCAGAAATAACTTTTTTGGAATTATTATTGAAAACTACTGTCCCATGGCCATTAGCTTCGAAATAAACACCAATGTCATATTCAAGAGCTTTATGATGCAAATGTTTAACTCCTGTCGGTACACATGCTACTGGTACATTAAGATTGTTCTTTATATAATCAGTAGATGCACCATTTGCATACGCTGTTTGCACTATACCCAAACTCAAATTAAGATCACATTTTTTTAGTAAATTTATTAAATAGTCAACTACCAAAGTTGCAATACGATCACCATCGAGAAGATGGAATCCTCCATTGTCATCAGTGAAGAAATAGACTATGCGATCAGCATCACCATCAACACTTACACATCGTGTGAAAGGCTCAATAATTGGCATAGCTATTGGAATACGTTGTTGCACCTTAACATGGTCAGCACCGCATTCGTGATTTATTTTACCGTCGCCTTTATTAAATACTTCAACATTTAAAGAATTGTTCATACGCTTTAAAAACTGCAGCATTTTTCTGGCTCCTACCCCATTTGCACCATCAAATAGAATTTTATTTTTGTAATTTCCCTTTTCTAATATATTACCACGTATAGCTTCGAATGCATTAATTAATTTACTATAGTATCCTTCTTCAGAAGGTTGACCATATGCCCCTTTGGTGTTGGCTGCTACAACAAAAAAGTGCATCATAGGAGTTGTTACAATTCCAAATTCCCGAACATTTCCTTTTAGTGCAATTACCCCATCGGCTACTGCTTTCAGTAATCTAGGGCTATGATACCTATTATCCATGCCAACAAACACATTTGAAGAAGATCCAATATCAATATTATTCTCACGAATTATTTTTGCAACTTCGCTTTCCAGTTCCTGATCAGGGACATTTACTAAATCTGTTGCAATCTTCTCCCAGCTTGATTCCAACATTTCACCTTTGGGATCAATCAACTTCACTCCATTGTCTGGTTCTGGATTATGAGAGGCAGTGATCATCACACCTATCACAGAACCAGCTTGTATTCTTGACCGAAGAGTTGCCAATACACCCATTCTAAACATCACGCTATCAAGATTATCAGCACTGAAAAAAAAAACAAAAAATGAAACAAAACTATTATTAGTGAATGCAAAATTTTAAGGTAATGTGTAGATTTATAGCGTGTACATAATTCGTATCCATATTATTTAATATTTCACACGGATATCAATATATCAATATACTCTATTAGAAATATTAGCTAATTATACAAGCCTCTAAGGCACAATTTGTACACATGCACAAATTGTAAATACATTCTAAAAATAAAAGTTCTACATGTTCTCTATATTCATTAAAATTATTTTGTTGTTTTACTAAACAAGAATCTCTTAAATTTTGACTTACTTTCCGCGGAAGCCTGCTGTTCCGTATTGAATGCGCTCCATGGACTTCTTAGGATACATTTCACGTGCAAAAGCATACACGGTTCTCAAATTGATCGACATTCTCTGATTTACTGACAATAAAACGTTTATTTAATTAACTATATAAGTGTGCCACGCCGCAAACTATTTTGCTTCTTAGTAATACAGGAATCGGTAGCTGCTGATTGGTTTATATGACCCTGAATTATAATGAATTGAAATTCATAAGAGTTTTCAAAAATGTTTGTAGAAATATGCAAATTTATTATTTTCTAATTTAATAAAACTCCCAAAAATATATAAAACAACAATAATCTCTATCTGTTTTATACGACGGGCAATGAAACAAGTTTCTTGGAAATTTTTGAACAGTGTTGGAAAGTTCCACTAAATTAATGTTAAAAGCTTTGTAATATAAAATATGTAACACAAAACAATAACAATAATGCTAAAAAGGTTAACCAATTATTAAAATAATGCTATGGTCTAACATTAATTTCGTAAACTTTATTGATTTTTTCGGACACTAGATACGTTATATTTACACACAAAAAAGTCAATCGTTACAACGCTGATTCTTATTGATTCTGTTGGAAAGAATTTTATTCTTGTATTATATGCAGAGATATTAGTAACGATTTGGTGAAGTCGGTCTTATTTCATATTTTCAAATTTTAAACTATTAAAAATTAAAAAATCATAGTTTATCGAATTTATCTTAGGACATGGTTCATAACAATATATAAATGATAACAATTATAAGATTAATTTCCTTTCTGTATATGATCAAGAGAATGTTCTTGATAATGTAGTATTGACTTATAATTTATAATAGCAAATTGTGTCAGCGCAGAAATCAACCAGCTGCAACATGTATCCAGTTCAAACACAATGTTCACCGCGGTAAACTTTAAATTTCAAAGGAGAAATACGGCTCCTCTCCAAAGGTGCTGCTGTTAATGAATGGTTTTATAGATTCAAATAAATTTTCGAATTTGAATGAATAGGTAAATGAATCACCTATTTCTGCTTATGATCAGTCTTTTTTGCACGTTTTTTTCTGGTACCAATATACCATATAAAAACAGAATTATTTATATTCATATAAGTTTATGATCATAAACAGCATATAGGAAATTCAATGAAATAGTTTAACTTATTATGTTAGAGTTTAGAATCAAATGAAAATATGTTCGATTTCGAAAGATTTTAAAAATTTAGTTTTATATGTGTCGCTTGATCATATGTATAATTTAATTAGAGATAATTCTAATCCGGGAGTAGGAATTGTATCGACGCTTGTACGCAAAGTTCGATTAGTTCGAGAACATTTTATGAATTCCGAAATGGGTTGAGTGCTGAGCAATGAAAAGTGAGAACACAACAGTTTCTCTTTCTAATCTCAGTTTGACGAATTTCGAACATGCAAAAACTGTTCGAAATTTTCGTCTGCAATCTACTTTAGGTCTCGACGATCGACAGGGATTCCTTCGTGTTTATTCGATTTTGGCCTTGAATGTGTAAAGTTCATCAAACTTCGTTCATGTTAATTTCGAAGCTTCTTTAAAACGGTCTTGTAATGGCACCAACGGCGGTACACCGTTGCCTATTTCGGTTTTTTTGTGGTCGACGTAATAAAACACACCCCAGGACATTACAAATTGGTCGGATGGGTATAAAGACGTGAGCTAAAATATTTGTATTTAGTAGTTGGCTTTTATTTACACTATCTATTTCCATAATATTGCAAAGTTCAATAACCGATCCGGAAGACTTTGTAGAGTAACCGGCAATTTACACTGATTAGGGTTTGTCAATCAAACATCTTTTGGCAACACGAACATGTTGAGATATGGTCAAAGATACCTTCTGTTTCTTTTCCTTTCCCCTTGCATCTTTCACTAATGTTTCTTCAACAGGCACAATTTCATAAATTTTTTCACCAACGGCAGAGGAGGAATTCGAAATTTGTGAAACGAAAAGTGGTACTTTTCACGAATACTTTAATTTATTTAACAGAAATTATGGGCCCTCTCTGCATTTACTTCTTCTACAATCAAGATTTGTATCGAATCTTTCAGATATTTTCAGTATCCGAAAAGTACTTAGGCAACTTAAATAAAAACTTTTCACATGAAATATCACAGCACCACGTTTTTCCGAATGTTTAAAAAAACTCAATGAGTCACAGAGATTAAAATTTAGTACGAAAGTTGCACAATTCTTAACATTTCTTAACAATATCTTATATAATAATAAAAATAATGACAATAATACTAATTATAATAATAATATAATTATAATAATAATAATAGTAATAATAATAATTATAATAATAACAATAATAGTAATAATAATAATAATAATAATAA